>PVKS010003171.1:0-107390 GCA_004027875.1 Aplodontia rufa | reverse complement strand
ATATATATATATATATATAGTGATATTTATAACTGCCTGGAATGTACCTTGCTTTATCTTAGTTTCAACATTTCCCCTTCTCCTCCCTTCCTATCATCCCTTGTTATTCTTCAAAATATTTGACAATGGGATTAAACATTTAGGTTTTTGTACAGGTATGCAGCACAGCTTGCTCAAATATCTTATGAAGTATCTTGCAACTGTATCTCATAAATATTAACATTTTGCATTTTTGTTGTATGGATCTAATACATGAGGTTGTCTACTTTACTCCCGAGCCTGGGTTTAGGGCCTGCCTCCATAAATGAGGGATACCATTCTCCAGCCCAATTCTTATTACTCTTTGATTTGGAAAAAAAATCCTTTTATAAAATGCCTTAGAATAGATAGTTCCTAAGTTAGCTATTAATATCTACATAAAATCAAGAGCCAACTTCATATTTAATAGTGAAATTCTAAAGACATCCCTATTAGAATAAGGAAAAAACTAATATTTATTATGACAAATTTTCTGGAAATTCTGAATCAAAAGTAACATCAAGTCTAAATAAGAGTTGTATTACTAGAAAGAGGAGAAACATTTCTCTTCCTTTACTTATTTCTCTCCGTCCTGCTTCTCCCCTCCCTGCCTCCCTCCTGCCTTTTTGTAGATATTATCATAAACCCAAGAAAGAATAAAGGGTTCAATAAGATACTAAGTTACAGACATATAAAAGCAAAAGCTTCCTGTATATAAAACTGGCTTGAATAACAACAATGGAAACCATTCCATTAACAATAGCAATAAAAAATGTAAAATAGGAACTACAAGGCAAATAACAACTTAAGCAAATACATTTTCTGTAAATGTGAAAAAAAATATACTATTCTTGATCTATAAAGTGCTCATACAAATCAATAAGGCCAAGATCCCTACAGGCAAATAGAGAAAGAGCACCAACAATTGTTTCACAAACAGGAAATATAAACAGCCAGCAAAGATATCAAATGAACGTTCAAAGTCGCCAGACTTTTAAAAATGCTAATTATAACAACAGACACCGTTTTCTTTCTCGTCAATTTAGAAAAACAATTGGAATCTTGTGAACCATAATGTGAACTTTATGCAATTTTTCTGGAGAGCAATTTTGTTTCTGAATTGTTTTTACTTTGCAGTCTTAAATTTTCATGAAAACCTATTGATTTTTTTCTGTTTTTTTTTTCCTAAAGAGAGGGACAATGAGAGAGAGAGAGAGAGAGATAGAAACTATTTTATTTAGTTTTTCATGTGGTTTTCATTGCTCCCACACTTATTCGTGTATGTAGGGCTGAGGTTTGAACCTGTGTACTCACGCATGCCGGCAGGCCCTGGAACCACTCAGCCACCACTCCAGGCCCTATTGATTTTTTTCTTGGTGTAATTTCCTCCATTCCTTTCATTTCTAGAAAGTGTTTTTCTATCCTATATTTACTTCTAACTTTTTTATGGTTTATGTTTTCTTGGCATTTAACTCTTTAATCCTTCTTTATTTAGCATGTTTTTATTGGTGAATGTACCAAAGAAAGATTTTACAAATAATTTCTAAATAATTTGGAAATAATGGAACCACTATTGCTTAATTTCCATTGATTTGTTGTGATACCTTTATGATGGACTAAGATTTAGATATATTTGGGATTCTGGAGGACTCCTTGTTTTGATGTAAGGGCCTAGCTATCTGATCTGCAATAGCTGATGAGAGACCACAGGATGGGGTATACCATGCCTACCTCTGGAGCCAGACTAGCTGGGGTAACTGCTTTCCAGCTTTGTCTTGGGACTTCATAGTTACCCTTTCTGTACCTTTGCTCTTCGTCTGTAAACTCGTGCTATTGGATATCTGTCTTGTGCAACTTTGGTAAGGATTCAATGAGTTTATGCTTAGAATGAGGCCTGGTCCATTGTAAGTGCCGGGCAGTACCGACCACATTGCTTCCATTCTCACAACTCTCTTGTTTTCAAAATATTGAATAAGTCTTCTTCATTTTTATTTCTTTACAAAATAAGCTAATTTTTTCTCAACACCAGCATCTGGAAGTTGTGCTTAATTGTTTTCCCATATCCTTTATGCCCTGACTCCTGCTTATTGGTACTTGCATTTTAAAAAATTGAGTGGCATTTATTATTACTACTAGTAGTAGCCGCAGCAGCAGCAGCTCTAGTATTGAACCCAGGGAAACCATGAGATACATCTTCAGTACATTTTAATTTATTTTATGTATTATTTATTTATTTATTTATTGAGATGGACAGGGTCAAGCTAGGTCTTGCCGAGACTGGTCTTGAACTTGTGATCCTCCTTCCTTTGCCTCCTAGTCACTTGGATTACAAGTGTGTGCCACTGTACAGATCAAAATCCAAAGTAATTACTTCAAATGTGATTCTGGTCATGTTGCTCCCTACATCAACATCTTCCACTTGGACTAGTGGGGGACGTGGGCCCAGTTGTCCTCTGTCATTTATACCCATCCCCTCGCTCATTATGCCCCTGGCAGCGTGGCTGTCCTGTGGCAGAGCTTTTGCACCTTCTGGCCCCTCTGTCTGTGTGGCTGGTTTGAGTGATACCTCTGTCTCATCAAATGTCACCTCTTCAGAAAGGCCTTCCTGGCCAAATCAGCTAAAGTGCCCCCTCTTCCAGGCATTCTCTCCAGACCACCCTGTTGATTTCCTTCAAAGTAGTTATACCTCTGAGAAGTTGCCTTGCTTGTTCATTTGTTCTGATATGGGTGGATTGTGACCTCCGCTATCTCCTGTGTTAAAATTTGATCCCCAATGTCAGGTCCTGAGAGGGTGGAAACTTAATTGGACTATGGTGTCTAGAGACGAGGTCACTGGGAAGTGACTAGAATTAGGTAAGTTTATCAGAGTGGAGACCCTGTGGTTGAACTTAGGTGGCTTTAAAAGCAGAGGGAAAGAGAGCAGAAGAGAGTCAGGTGGGCTCCCTGACTCTTACCACGGTTGTCCTGCCCAGCCTGAGCACTCTGCCAGCCCTGGGCCATCTCAAGATGTGTGGCCCCTCCTCCTTGCACCTCCAGAACTCTGGGTCAAAATAAACCTCTTTTAAGTTAAAAAAAAAAAAAGAAGAAGAAAGAAAAAGAAGCACCAGACTAATGCATCTGTTTACTTTTCTCAGTCTCCCTCTCCTACACTTCAGTTTTCCCTTGAGCTCCTACAGGGCCTCTTGGCTCCCCACACCCAGGAAAGAGGTCAGCCTCCACAACCAATCCTGTGCGGGGATGCTACGCTGAGATACACTGTAGCAGAAAACTTACCAAGAAGTTACTTACTTATTTCTTTGCAGGCAGTCTGGCTGAGGAGTCAGTCATTTTTATCTGACTCTCCCTCTTTGGGGAGTTCCAACCTGAAAACAAACAAATCAGAAATTGTCAAGACCCATCATGACCCTTAAACTGACCTGTTTAGTCTTTGTATTTTTAAAATTTTTTCTTTGTCTCCCTCTATTTCTTTTTTTTTCTCTTCCTTTCTTTAATTTCTCTCTGCCTTCCCTCCTCTAGTTCCTTTTCTCCTCTGACTCCTTTTATTTCTGTATGTGGTGTGTGTTTCCCATATAGCTGGAGATGCATCAGGAAAAGCAAAAGATCATCTTGTCTTCCTTCTAGAAGTGAAGCCAGATCTTTACTTCCTGGGAGCCATACAAGAGTATTTTTTTAAAAAGTAATAAAAATAAAAATGTTTTGGGGGACTGGAATGTGGCTCAGCAGTTACAGTGCTTACCTGGCATGTGCGAGGATGTGGGTTCAACCCCAGCGCCATGTACACAACAAAGTGTTGGAGCAATGAAAGCCACATGAAAAACTCAATAAAATTGATTTTCTCTTGCTGTTTCTCTCACTGTCCCTCTCTCTTTAAAAAAAAAAAAAAATTGGGGGGCTGGGCTGGAGCCGTAGTTACCGCACTGGCCCTGCATGTGCAAGTATGCGCGTTCAAACCCCTGACCATGTTCACAACTGTCAGAGCAATGAAAGCCACATGAAAACTAAATAAACATTGATTCTCTCTCTCTCTCTCTCTCTCACTGAACCTCTCTCTTTAAAAAAAAATCCTTAAAAAAATGTTTTTGTATTTCAACTCAAGCCAGAAAAGTTTCAAAGCACAGAACAACCTCTTTTAGAGATTATGAATAAACTCTTGCTTTCAAAGTCTTACATGAATTTTGAGTTTTCATTTTTTCTGGGTAAATTGCTATGAATGGGGTTATTGGGTCATATAATAGATAGACATTCCACTTTCTAAGAAACTGCCACACTAGTTTCTAAAGTAGCAGTGCCATTTTTTTCTTCCTACCAGCAATTGATTTTTAATGTTTTGAGGACTGAACCTAGGAGGGTCCAGGACCCAGGTGTTCTGAGAAAGGGGGACCTTTAGGATCTGAGTAATGAGCACCTGAGTTCCCCTCCAACCGGCAATCTGAGGAATCAGGACATGGGAGGGGTGGCTTCCTGGTTTCCTGGCATCCTGAGTACTACAGGTGATGCATTGGAAGTCTAGGCCAAGTCTAACCAAAGAACCATGGTGAGCGTGGCATGGGTGGAAGGTGTCAGAAGAGAACCCCCACCTTCAGTAGGAAAGCCGGAGAAGCAGAAGCACTGTGGACCACTGGGCAGTCCCTGCCTGTCTTCCTAGACCCATAAGTCCAAACGTTCTGGACCAAGGAGAAGGAAGGAATCCTGGAAAATGTCTTTTGAGCAACCTTTGTAGAGAAGTGGTGCTGGATGATACTTATAGAAATAAAAATTTATAAAATATGTATCCTAAGTGTCTTAGATATAGACTGCGTTGACATATATGTCAATCTTCACACTTGACATCTTATCTACATTTTTTCAATTCTTAAAATAATCCAACAAATTAAACACATGCATCCTTTAGGTATTAAAATTGAAGCAAAAGATAGTGATTTTGATCATGTTATGATTCTTAATTCCTTTTCCATCCCTCTGATTCATATCCTACCTCTCCCTACTCTCCTCTAAAGCTCCAGGCACATTTACCTCTGCTCTCCTTTCTTCTGCTTCCTATCTCGGGCACTTATTTTTGCTATTTCCCCTGTTTGGCATGCCTGACCCACTCCCATCTTTTTTGTCCTTTCTTGCTTTTTCTGAACAACTTCTTGTATCATCTTTCTGTTGCAACTTTCCCCAACCCATCAAGAAAGGGTCGACTATTCGCTCCTTTATCTCTCAACTGAAGTTTAAATAGCCCTGTCTTCTAGGTTGTTAGCACAAGATTAATGAGATTTCTGTTGACCTCCCTGTGCCAGGCAAAGAGCTTAGGCAGAGTAGGAAACAGTAGCTGGTTTTATGTATTTGTGTTTTTTTTAAGTTTTACTTTATTTTTAATTGACAAATAATATATATTTATGGGGCACAATGTGATGTTTCTATCCATGTACATGTAGACTGTGGAAGGATGAAATCAGGCAAATTAAAATGCTATCAATACAAATATTTATCATATTTCTTTCTGGCTGGAAGACTAAAAATACTCCTGGTTATTTGGAAATATAAATACAGCATTGTTAACGATAGCTTCCTTACTGTGCAATGCAGCGCCAACTTATTCCCACTTCCTAACTGGCACTCCCATCTTCCCAACCACACCCTCCTCCCAGCCACTGGTTACCATCCTGCTACTCCATTTCTGGAGTTCACATTTATAATAAGAAGAGCAAAGGAAGGGAGAGGAGAGGGAAGGTCGAAGTGAAGCTGTTGACTTTTGCAGCCTGGTACCATAGAGGGGAATGGTAGGCTGAGCTCAAAACTAAAAGCCAGCTTTGGCCTCTCTCATAAATAATTTCATCTTTAATTTTAAAAGGAATGCAAGCAAAAATTTTCTTCAAATCCCAGAAGAGGCCTTAGAAGTTATCAAAATTAGTGTCTTATTTCTTGTTTTTCTTTTCTTTCTAATAATGTGACTTTTTTTTTTTTTTTTGATACCAGGTTGCTTAACCACTGAGCCACATCCTCACCCTTTTTATTTTTTATTTTGAGACATGGTCTCACTAAGTTGCTTAGGACCTTCTTAAGTTGCTGAGGCTGGCTTTAAACTTGGGATCCTTCTGCCTCAGCCTCCCAAAGTGCAGGAATTACAGGTATGTGCCACCACACCCAGCTCTAATAATATGACTTTAAATTCACTATATGATGATGTTCTTTTCTTTGTTTGTTACCAAGATCTGCTGATTACCCGAGTTCCTTGTCTTTCCACTATTTCATTTTGATTCCATACATCAATTCTGATCTCTGTCACTCTTTTCAGATATTATTTTGATCTCCTTTCCCCTTTTACAGAGATTATCTACTGATATTAAGAAAATACTATTGTCAGGGTTGGGGATTTAGCTGAGTGGCAGAGAGCTTGCCTAGCAAGCTCAAGGCCCTGAGTTCGGTCCTCAGCCCTGAAAAAAAGAAAAAAAATACTGTTGTCAATGGAAGATGCTGATAGATGGTGTCATGTACTTTGGAGCAGTACTTAAAAGTCCCTTTAAGAGAAAAATAGGAGAGGATGGCTGTAATTACGGAGGTAGCCTTGAATTGCAGGAAGAAACCAATTCTGGAGACACTTAAGACTGAGAATGGGTAGAGCAGCTTCACAGAGGTCGAAGATTGGGAGTCATCTGTGCATAGCTCAAAGCCCAAGGTGAGATTTCCCAGGTAACATCTGTCAATTACAAAGAGAAAAAAAAATTGATGCTAGGACTTGGGGCAGCTGACAAAACGAGACCCTGAGAAGAGGGTAAGAAGGAGTCAAGAGGTTGGAGGAACATCTAGGGCAAAGAATGGCCTAGAAACCAGGGCAGCAGAGTCTAAAAGAGGAGCCAATCATTGAAAATGTTAAAGATTGCAGAACAAGTCGGACTAAGTGGGACCTGGGAGGTTCCCAGTACATTTGGCATTTAGGCGCTCAGAAGTGATGGTTGCCAAAGCAGTGTCACACAGTAACTGGAGGCTGAAGTCACACTGTAGACAGCAAAGGCATGGATGGAAAAGGGAGACCATACAAGCACAGGAACAGCAAGCGTACACTACTCTCGCTGGAAACTTGCCTGCGAGGGAAAATGAATGGAAAAATACAGGGCATGGAGTGTGTAGCTAGCTCAGTGCCTGGCCCAGAAAAAAGCACTCAAATACATATTTCTTGAATAGAAGTTGAAATGGTGAATTGCCAAATAGCTGATGAATGAGTCAGATAAGACTTCTTGTGTTTTAAAGTATTTAATTACTCATTTCTCTTCACAGGAGATGACATAGAAGATTAACCAGAGACAGGAGAACCAAGCAGCCCAGAAGACTGGGAACACTCACATAGTAGGCAATGGTGAGAGCAGACAGTGGGGATAACCACATGGAGCCCCTGGGATGTGTAGTCCCTGGGGAGAAAGTGGCTTGCAAGTGGGGGAGCTGGCTGTTGAGGAAGTGGATATAGGGATGGCATCATCACCAACCATCCGGTAATACAATACCCCAGATTGCCAGTGGTGGTGAGGAACACCCTTGTGATCTAACATTTACTATTCAGGATTGTGATCTCATGTTGTAATCTTATTGTACTTAAATATAATCTAATATTTATTATTTGGGGTAAGTGTAAACTCCATCTAAGTACCCTTCTTTTAGTCAGCTTTTCTTTGCTGTGACTAAAAGACTCAAAAAGGATAATTTTAGGAGGAAAAGTTTTACCATTTCAGAGGTCTTAGTCCACAGAAGGCTGGCTGTATTTCTCAGGGCTTATGGTGAGGAAGGACATCATAGCAGAAAAGTGTGACAGAGGGAAGCAGCTCACATAGTGATCAGGAAGCAGAGAGAGTGCCACTCACCAGATGCAGAGCATATACCTTAAAGGCACACCCCCAATGACCTACCTCCTCCAGTCACAAGCTCCCACCCAATTAACCCCTACCAGGGGATTAATATTATTAATTGGGTTAAGGATCTCCTAACTCAATCATTTCACCTCTCAGTCATTTTGCATTGTCTCACATACTGAGCTTTTGGGGGACACCTGTCATCCAAACCATGACCTTTCACCTTTACCGTTGAAATAACGCATAGCCAATTCTCTGTAGGCAGAGCACATCTTTATGGTATCATAAACTAAACGATATATCCAGAAAGTAAAGTTACATTTGGTGTAGTATAAAGTTAAAGGGTTTGTTAGTAAGAATTATTTAAAGCAAGACTAGGCCGCCTTGGCTGACTTTACAGAAACGTAACTGTATTTGGATGGGTTTTGCAGTAAAGCTGCACAGTTTCTGTGGGAATTGTGGGGGAACACCCTTTTCAATGATCAAGGATGAACTATTATTATTATGATTTAGTTGCTTCTGGGTGTTTGTGGGTACCCATGTGCTTCTCCAGTTTGCATGCCTGGTTTTTGTTTTTCTCTTACATTTTCTATTTGGGTTTGTTCTTATTAAACAATGTGTTATCCGCAAAGTGCCTGATGTAGCACCTGGAACATGCTGTGAGTGTGTGCGGTAAGTGATAATTACTACCGCTGTCCTCCTCCACCCCCACCCCCACCACAGTCTCTTCTCTTCCTGCCACCGTCTACGATCTGCAGGTGAGCCCAGGACATTCCAGAAGTGGTGAGTCCTGTGCTTGACTTGCAGCCTTTCAATTCTAGGCCACAACTGGGGGACCTAACCATGAAACCAATAAAGCTTAGGTTCCGAAATTGACAAAATTCTCCACTGGGCATTTTGCAACATCCTACAAGATGCAGTGTTAACCCAGCTACTTCCAATCAACTCTGTTTTTCTTGCAGTAAGAAAGTGTTGACTCAGACATCAAATCTGTGACATTTGTTTAGTTCTCAGAAGACTTGCCATTTAAACATGGCCTTTGAATTTGACCCTGCAGACAGAAACCCAGGAATGTGGGCAATGGTGAAAGAGATGGTCCTTGAGAGTAGGGGGCTTTGGTGGTGGGAAAGGTCATTCAGGCTTGATCTGCCACTAACCCACCCGCAAGCCCAATGCCCTCTGGTGCCAGTTTCGCGTCTGTAAACTGGTTACGATCGTTCCTGTCTTATTACAAGACGGCTGAAGCGGGTGTGCATGTCGCCCCGCCCCCCCCCCCACTCCGATTGGAAAAGGTACTGTTAACCCTGACCTTGCATCCCAGCCGGCTGGGTGAACAGCGCTCCGCAAGGGGGGACCCTTGGCTGCGGTCCTGCAAAGGGGCAGTGCCTGGGGTTTGGGGGAGGAGCAGCCGGGCAGGTTCACCAGCACCGGGGCGGCCCAGCTTCGAGCCCTGCGGCTTTCGCCCGCGGGAGCGAGAGTCGACTGTAGGCGGCTCCTTCCTGTGCAAACTTTTCTGTCCTCTTCCTCCTCCCGCCCTGTTCACCCGCTTCGCGGCTCCCGGCGTCCAGCCTCACCCTCCTCGCGGCCTCGGGGTCGCTGCGCGCGGGGAACCACCCGACAGCGCAGCCCTCGGCGCCGGCCTCGGCCCCACCCCTCGCGCGGGCCCCGCCGCCCCGAGCCATGGCCGAGGGGGACCGACGTCCCGCGGGGCCCCCGAGCGAGCCGGCTGCGCCGGCCGCGGCTGCCCCAGCCCCCGAGCCCGAGGCGCCCGCTCCGCCACCGGCCTCTGCCCTGCGCTGGCTGCCCGGGGATCTGAGTCCCCGCGGCCGCTCCCAGAGCGACCTCTCGTCGTCCTCCAGCAGGGGCCGCCCGCTCCGGGTCCGCATCTCCGGCTCAGGTAAGGGAGGCTTGGGGCGCCACTAGGGGAGGGCTGGCTGCGGGCAGGTGGCGGCAAGCGCGCTGCGGCCAGCCCGGGGCGCTAGCGGGCGCTGTCCGGGCAGGCTGTGGGGCACAGAGGGCGAACGTGATCACCCCCGATTGCACCTCCCGCTCGGCTGGGGAGGCTCGGTGACTCCCGGCGGAGGATGCTAAACCCAGGCAAAGAGTAGGTGCGCCCGGTGGGTGCGCGTTTTGCCAGGGCGAGTGCAGTGTGCGGTCTCCGCTGTTTTACCGAGCGCTCCCTCTCGGCTGAACGGCGCCAGGCAGCGCTGGCAGCTTTGGTTCTTAGGCTTGTCCATCAGGAAGAGGAACCTTCTCGGTCTTCAGCGCGACTTTGGTCCCTCGGAAGGGTGCGGTCGCCCTACTTCAGGGGCTGGGGCTAGTGCGGTTATGGGGAGCTCTGGCAACTGCTCATGCTTCTGAAATTAAGGGTTCTTTGAAGGTGTGCTGGTAACAGGACCCGGGACATGAGTTTTCTTTCCTGTAAAAATACCGGTGCAGGTGATAATGAGAGTTTGTCCTGGCTGGGTTATTTCATCCTTCTCTGTTATTTGGGAAAGACTGGAGCCAGCACCGCTGCTGTAGCACTAGCCCTCTACACAGTGTCTTCAGAGGCTGCCTGAAGCACCCAGACTGCAGAATCGGGAACTTAGCTGAGGGCCAATGCTGTGTAATGTTGACCTGGTCTCTCATATCTTAGTATTTAAGTGGGAATGATAGTATGGTACTATCACATGGGCAGGGTTTTTATTTTAAATGGGTTAAATAACTAATCATTCAAAATGGTTTTGAACAAAGCATTATCCTAAGAACTTTAGAACTGTATTTTTAAAAATTATTTATTTATTTCCAGTGATGAGGATTAAACCCAGAGCCTCATGCATGCTAGGCAGGCTATCACTGAGCTACATCCCCAGCCCCTAGAACTGTTTTGTTTTTTGCTTTTTGTTTTTTAAATCCAACAAATACCATTAGGTTCCCACGGGCTGTTTTATGATTTGCAATCTATGGAGAATGCACGGGAGCTGGGAAACTAGAAATGAAACTGATATTGCAACCACCAACAGCAGCAAAGGCCTTGGCTCTGCTGTGCATGTGCACACAACTTGGGTTGCTGCCTCTTTCTGGCTGGGTGCTCTGGGGTCAGGCCTTCTGTGATCCTACCTCAACCTTGCTGTTAGGTGAAGACATGTTTCTGTTTCACAAAGGGAGCATTTCTGTGTCTCTGTGGCTACTGAAGTTAGCTAGCTGTTTTCCACTAAAGTCTTCTATTCTTGTCTTATTCTTGTAATATAGTTTTGCCAACTAGTGTGTGTACTTGAAAGGTAGAAAAGCCATTACTGATTTGATTTTGCAGATTACCATGGATAAAGCCCATCAGAATTATTAAATGCTGGTAGTGGGAAGTCAATCATGGACTTTGTGTAAAGTCTTCCTCTGAATTTATTTTATGAAAAGCACAGAATAAAAATGTATTTTACCTCTTCTTTTGGGTGTCTTGGACAGACTAAACTCAAGCCATGAGTAATCTTGATTAATTTGTTTATAAAAATTAACCATTCAGATGAGTCTACTGTTGTGACTCAAGTAAGCAGAGTTTGTAACTCCATTTTTCATTTTTATAGACATAAATTAAGGGCTGTACACAGAAAAAGGGCAGTAAAAACTTTCAAATGTGAGTATGCAAAGTATACATCATGTGGACCATATTTATAAAATTAGCTTTACTTCCTAGACTTCTATGTCTTTTCTGTCCCCCTCTGTAGGATGTTAGGAAGTGACAACTATCAGCTAGTTGTGCCCTGCCACTCAAGTAGAAGAGTGACTGTTCCATTGTCAGAATAGAGCCTTGGATAACATCTGGAGCAGGCTACACATAACCAGGATCCCGACTTTCTTAGAACCTTTGAGAAGAATGAGCCAGTCCCTCACTAACACACATGCAGTATTTTCTAAGAATCCATAGCCTCTGATGGGTGGGAGAACCAGCAAGATGACGCCCGAATTTTCTTAAAGGCACATGAAGAAGTTGTCACACTTTCTGAAAACATGCCTAGTCTACCGTGGGAGTAGCCCAATTTCAAAACCTCCCCAGCAACTCTGGGTACATTTGGATGCGATATTGAGAGCTAGGTGTTATGTTGGCTTTGCCACCCCAAGCCTGCAGCACCAGCCTCATCTCAGAATCTCAGCTCCACCCCAGACCTACTTAATCCAAATCTGCATGTTGATAAGATCCCTAGGCTGTTCTTAGATACCTAAACATTTGAGAAGCCTTTCTTTCCAACATCGGTTACGCACAGGAATCTCTTGGGGAAAAATAAAAATGAATAAATAAAAACTATTTGTGACTGTGTCCTACCCCAGGGATGGCAATATAATCAGCATCAAGTGCAGGCCGGCATTAAGTGATTCTCTGGGTAGCTGGAGAACCATTCTATGGCCAAATGCAGCAGTGACCAGGGCTGGCTTGAAGCACTTTCCCAGTACCTTCTTCCCTTTCTCCATTAGTCCCCTTTCACTACTGCAACTTTCTAAGCAGCTTTTCTCCTTCTCCTTCTTGATTCAGCTGGTTGTCAAATAGTTCTTCCTATGGGATTTTCTTTCTTTCTTTCTTTCTTTCTTTCTTTCTTTCTTTCTTTCTTTCAAGAGAGAGGGACAGTGAAAGGGAGAGAAAGAGAAAGAGAGAATCCATTTTATTTAGTTTTTTTTTTTTTCATTTGGCTTTCATTGCTGACACTTCTTTGTGTGGATGGTGCTGGGATAGGAAAAACCGGCATCCCTGAGAATTCAAGGAAAGTGCCTTAACTGCTGAGCCACCGCTCCTGCCCCAAGTCATTTCTAATAACTCCCTGGTAGGTGTCCCTGGGAGAGGTTTAAGGGAAAAGGAAGTCACCTTTGCAATGCTACCTGGCCTGGAGGGTGAAACAGGAAGGGGCAAGGAAGGATTTTTTTCTCTCTGAGTTGTCAGAAAACAGTTTGATTTGGAGACAAGTGACCACTCCCCTCTGTTCCCAACCATCACCCCACCTCCCATTACCAACTCCCCTCCATCTCTTGTTCCATGAAAGAATAATAAAAGCTAACATTTTTGCCAGCTACTGCAATTATAGTCCAATACCAAATATATTTTTAAAAGACCTACTCAGGGCTGGCACTATATTTCTGCTGTGAGGATCTTCCAAGAGAATCCCTTTATCCTGAGAGCTCTCAGTGATGACTAGATTTTTATCAAGAAGTCATTTCAGATACCAGGGGCTTTTAGTTGATTCCTGGTTTGAGGAGATAATAAAAATATATGTGCTTTGTCAGCAAAACTTTAGTTTTATATTTTAAAATCCATACAAAAATGTGAAGAAATCCACATATTTTCAAATAAAGAATTTTAAAAAAGAAAATTGAAATAATAATGAACTAATAAATAAATCTTCTAAGACCTTATATGAGCTCAGAATGATTTTGCCTTCTGTTTTTTTTCTTTTGAAAAAAAATTTTTTTTTTTTAAAGAGAGAGGGACAGTGAGAGAGAGAGAGAGAATCAATTTTATTTAGTTTGAAACGTGGCTTTCATTGCTCTGACACTTCTTTGTGTATGTGGTGCTGGGGTTTGAACCCTGGTCCTTTTGCATGCCAGGCAAGCGCTCCAACTGCTGAACCACTACTCAGTGAAGGTTTTAATCAGTTTTTAAAGTCAAATCTGAAGCAAGGTTTACATTGTACATGGTCAGGGTTTCTCTTAATTTTTGGATTGGTCTTGTTCCACATTAGAAGCTTTGTTTTTTTAGTTAGCTGTTTCTAATGGACCCTTCTGTGCAGCCCAGTGTTTGGGAAGCAGAGAGCCCTAGGAAGCAGCCCAGAACATATTCCTTTTATAAACATTCAGCAAGTGCTGACTGTAGCTCCACTGTAACCAGGCACTGTTCTGGACCTGAATGCTAAAGGGAGGACCAAAAGTAGCCTACTCTCTACCCTGAGACTTGCACATTGCACTCTGGGCTGCACAGAACAAAGAACCATTTCAGCTACCTCCAAAAAGGGCGGTGGAGGCAGATGGTCATCAGAGTGTACAAATAGTCTCAGGGTTTTTTTGTTTTTTTGGGGGGGTTGGTATTGGGGTGCTTAACCACTGAGCCACATCCTCAGTGCTTTTTTATTTCATTTTTATTTTGAGACAGGGTCTCGCTAAGTTGCTTAGGGCCTCGCTAAGTTGCTGAGGCCTGCTTTGAACTTGAGATCCTCTTCCTTAGCCTCCTCAGTTGCTAGGATTACAAATGTGAGCCACTGTACCCAGCCAGTCTCTTTTATTATTACTGTGACTCATCCCCAGCAATCCGAGATCTTATATGTCTATGTATGTAGGTAAAGCAAACCCATCAGCTTTTTCTTGAGCCTGGTTTGTTCACTGAGCAAAGTAAGGAATCTAGAAACCTGGCTGTTCTATCTGTCCATACCCCCTGCTTTCTGGTCACTGTCATGTCAGGCTGCTGTTCGAGGGCATTTCTGCAGCTGATGATCACCTGCTCCGTTGGAGGAGGCCTTACTTGTCCATAACTTGTGAGTGCTCCCAGGGTGACTCTCACATCTCCAAGGTTGTAACTCTTTGAGTTGATGCTTTGCTCCCCAAAGCATAGTACTATTCCAGGGTGATTGGGTCCCAAAGGGAACCTCAGCCATAAGTTGGGCTAGAGGTGCCATAATCCAGAGACAGTGGAAGTCTGTTCACTCTAAGTTTGTGTGTTTTAGAGTGGTTTTTGTTTTTTGAGTTTTTTTCCAAATAAAGACCATCTGGCTCTGACTTTATTTTCCAACCTTGCTTGGTTACAGAACAGCAAGGCTACCATGCTGGGACAAGCAGGCCAGCTTGGACAGTGCGGAAGGATGCTGGGTGGAGCGGGTGCTGGAGGGCTCAAATCCAACTGGTGTTCTGTCCTGGCCAAGCTGTGCACCTGGCATGGATATATGTGCCCCCCCCCCATGTCCAAGGAGGGTAACAAGGAAAACTTCTTCTTTGCATCAAGGTCAGGCTGTCTTCTTGCCCAGCCGGAAGGGTCACCTTCAGTCACATTCTCACAAGGGTACCATGTGAGCAAATGGCACTCCTATACTTAAGTTGGCACGTTTTAAAAGTCAGCCTCTCGTAAAAGGAAGGACACTCCTTTGAAGTCAGCTTGCACCAACCTGGAGCTGAAAGGAGAAAGTTGTCAGGAACTGAGGCAACTGGTTCCTCTTTCTCCAGCACTTGAGGCTGGCGTGGTCTCAGCTGACACGGGGCTTCTGTTCCTCTGCTCACCAACTTTCCTCCTCTCTAGTCTGAACAAGGCTCTCTCTCTCTCTCTCTCTCTCTCTCTCTTTCTCTCTCTCTGAGGAACCCATCAGGCAGGGCCCTGCAGCAACCTGACCTTGGCTTCCTTTAACCCTTGACCCTGTATTTGCCTGGGGGATTTTACTTTGTATTTCTTAGTTCAAATTCCCTGGAATGGGGGCTGGAGCAGTGGCTTAGTGGTAGAAGTGCTTGGCTGGCATGCTCAAGGACCCGGGTTTAAACCCCAGCACCACATACACAGCTAAGTGTCAGAAAAATGAGAACCAGATGAAAACAATAAATTGATTCTTTCTCTCTCTTAAGAAAAAAGAAAGTGGGCTGGAGCAGTGGCTCAGTGGTTTCTGTACTTGCCTGGCAAGCACAAGGACCCAGGTTCAAACCCCCGCACCACGTACACAACTAAGTGTTGGAGCAACTAAGGCCATGTGAAAAACTACATAAAGTTGTTTCGCTCTTTCTCTGTCTCTCTCACTGTCCCTCTCTCTTAAAAAAAAAAAAAAGAAAAGAAAAAAAGAAAGAAAATCCCTATAAAGGACTTGCTACGTGAAGCCAGCGTTTTACAGTAGACCTTGGATCATAGGTCACAGAGAATCCTGCAGATTCGCTGCCTTTAGTCAGACACACACCCAAGCCCAAGCTGGTTTTACAGGGTCAGGTACTACAGTGACAGTGTGGCCACTTAGAAAGGACCGAGCCTACGCAGTTTTTATTCATTCATTCATTCATTCATTCATCTAGTATTGAATGTGGGTCATTGTGGGCCAGATACTATTTTAGGGACCGGACATATATGGAGGTGGACAGACATGATTCTGTGATTTGGGGTGGGGGTTAAGACTGAAAGCAGAGAGACCACTCGGAAGGGTGCGGCAGGCCAGGTCCTGCAGCTTCTCTAGTGATCTAAGACATCTTCCCTGCCTGATGGGCAGTAGACAATGTGACAGTGACGGTTGCTGCTGTCCTTGTTTTCAGAGGTAGCATGAACTTAAACTAGGTGAGCTCTAATTTGCACCAGTTCTGCAGTGGTGGCTCCGAGGCTGCTGGAAAGCTGTGGATTTATCATCGGCTCGGCGACTGCAGAGGGCGCTCTAGGCAAGGAATTGGTATGTAGATGTTCAGTTCATTTATTTGATCAACAGCGAATGGGCTGAACACAGGCCGCAGGGACATCCCTTTAGGAACTCATAGGTTAGTGGAAAAACGGACCAATAAGCCAAGAATTAGAGCAGTCAAGCATGGGCTGGCCTGGGGAACTCAAGGCACTCACTCAGTCATAGGAAATGGCTTGGGGAGGGTAGTCCAGAAAGGCCTCCTGGAGGAGGTGAAACCTTTGCTCTCTCCGTGCATGAGGAGGAACAGGAAGATGGAGTCTGGTGGGTGGGGGAAGTGTGTTTGGGGAGAGGAAGCAGAACCCATGAAAACATAAGGCCTGAAACAACCTGGTACAGTCAGTCCACTGGCTCTGAGTAGGGGTCCTGGGTAAGGAAGGGGGTAGAGTAGAGGCCAAGGCCAGAGCACAAGAGGTGGCCATGTCTGTTTCCCAGGCGACACAATTCAGGTGACACTTGTATGGCATTTGCACGTTTGATCGAGATTCTGAATGTATGTTCACATAGACGCTGAGAGGCAGAGACGGTGGTGGTAAGAACACAGACAGCCGAGACTGACACCGAATCGTGGTTATCATCTGTGTGATCTTGGTCAAGTTACTTTGCCTCCCTGTGCTTGGCTTCCTTGCATCTGACTTGGAAACGATTAGTAACAGTGACGTCTAGTTTCTGATGATTTTGAAGCTGAAATGTGAGAAACTAAAGTGCCCTGCAAATCGAGTTCCCTTTCGCATACTTCCAAATGTGATGCTTTAGAATTATGTGGCTCTGACTCCTTCCCCACACTGTGAAATCAGTGAAGACAGAAAGTGTGACTCTTTATTTTTGCTGTCTAGGGCCTATCAGAGGGGCCAGTACACATGAGGCTCTTACTAGACAGTTACGGAATTAATGCACGAATTACCTAAAAGTCAGCTCTTTGACATCAAATACCTATAATTCAAAAACTAACATGAAGTGATTTTATACATACATATGAGCAGAAAAAGACTTGATTTCCAAATGTTGTAAAATTTAAAGATTACTAAGCAGAGTTTTTTGTTTTTTTTTTAAAGAGAGAGGGACAGTGAGAGAGACAGGAAAAGAGGGAAATAACTTTATTGAGTTTTTCACATGGCCTTCGTTGCTCTGACACTTAGTTGTATACGTGGTGCTGGGGTTCGAACCTGGGTCCTTGTGCTTGCCAGGCAAGCACCGAAACTGCTGAGCCACCACTCCAGCCCCATAAGCAGAGTTTTTGATTTTGCTTTTTTTTTTTTTAAGAGAGAGGGATAGTGAGAGAGAGAGAGGAGAGAGAGAGAATCAATTTTTATTGAGCTTTTCATGTGGTTTTCATTGCTCCAGCACTTTGTAGTGTACATAGTGCTGGGGTTCGAACCTACGTCAAGCATTGTAACCACTGAGCCACTACTCCAGCCCCTGGTTTTGCTTGTTAAAGAGACAACATGAGCTCATTGGAGCTTGCACAGTGGATGTTGCACAACCCTCCTTTGGCAACACCTATTGGAGAAAGTTGTGGAAAGGAAGTCCTGACTGTTATCCTGCCTGAAGCTAGGGGTGATGGAATCCCAGTCATGGGCACTCTTCAGCCTCCTGGGAACACTGTACTGGGTGCCAGATGCAAGAGTGTGGGAAGGAGGGTCAGAAGGCAGTGAACTCTTGCTGATCCAGTCCTGCGTGCTTACACGTATTGTCCGACTTCATCTTTGTAGCAGCCTTGTGACATGAAAATGTAGCAGCTCCACTTTAGAAATAAAGAACCCGGTTTCATAAAGGTGGAGTAACCCACTCACGCTCAACTTCAATCTTAGGACTTCAGCGCGCATACCCTTTTTCTTCCCCCAAGTTATCTTAGTACATATCCAATACCTCACGTAGAAGCAACTCTTCATATTCCCAAAGGGATAAAACTGATCATGTTTTAAGAACTCTGCAAATACCCCTGTGAGAGAGAGCATTGGAATAAACATTTCTCTCTATCAGAAAGTCTTTTAAGGCCTTAGCCAGTTGTCTGTCCATTTTAAGGTTTATCCTCAAATTTCTACATAAACAGCAAATTTGATTCAACAGTATTGAGATTCCGTATTTTAGGGCTAGCACACTACAATGATTAGACCCAGGTGTGTTCTTTAAATTGAAAGCTACTCAGTGTTGGAAGCGTGTGTAATTCATGCACAAGAATCATATCTTGTCTCAATGTACAAGTGTCGTTTCAGTTACAGTGAAGCTCAGGAAAAGAAAAAAAATATCATGGCAGCTTTAGTGTTTTCAAAGTGCCATCCTGGATGACTCATTATCTTTGATCACACTAGCTGAAATTTGTACCGAGGAGGAGGTTGTACTTGCCTGCCTTAGAAAAGTTTCTGAAATCTAACTCACTGTGATCAAATGGCTAAAACTTGCCATTTATATACCTTACTTTGCCTCTGTGAAGTCTTAAAAAAAAAAAGGTAGCTACTGCTTATCCGTCATAACAGGAAGAAACTTAAAACTTAAAAAAAAAAAAAAGGAAATAGGGGCTGGAGCAGTAGCTCAGTGGTTGGAATGCTTGCCTGGCATGCACAAGGTCCCAGGTTCAAACACATACACAACAAAGTGTCAGAAACAAAAGACAAAGGCCAGACGAAAAACTAAATAAAATTCCTTCTGTCTTTATCTTTCTCCCTCTTTCCCTCCCCCGCCTTTAAAAAAAAGTTTATTTTCTATATTATCTCTGTCCAGAGCTTTGGACTGTGGCGAGGGTAAGAATTTCATAGGTCCAGTACTTTGATTTTGGATCAATGGCTCACATAGTCAGGTATGTGATATATTGTGTGTGGCAGTAAATCAAATTATCATTTTTTTTTGGTCTGTAATCTTCTTTTGTGATTGTGTACATTTTGACCTACCTGAATATTTGACATCTCTTCTTTAGAAGTGCAATTTATATTGAATAATCATTTAAGGAACCTAAACATCAATAACAAATTTATATTAAACCCCACTTCTCCAACCTACTTGGCATCATAATCTTTGATTTCTACTCCAGAAGCCTGAATGACAGTGACATGTCTTATATATAATAAATGTAGTAGAATTTATGTCTTCAAATGAGTTATTCTATGGGAAGAGTATATGCTTATTCCGATTATGATCTTAATGGGAAAAAGTGTTTGACATCAAGTTCTCTACGGGACTCTGTTTTGCCCAATTATAATCATAACTAAAATGTGTGATCACCTTTTCTTTCCACATACCCTGGCTACAATTTAATGTCATTCTTTTGAAAATCATGTCTACTGTGAGAGTGACAGATTCATTGTTAGGAAGGAAGACTTGAGCAGGAGTTTCAGAAATGGCAGGGACAGTGGTCACATTGGTGGGAATCTTTTTTTGTGTTATAATGTGATTATATGTGGAAATAACAAGACTGACTATGTCATTCTGATCACATCCCTCAAATGTGAAACCAAGCAAGATAGCACATGCTACCCAAGCAGGCGGGTTTGGACTGTTAACACAGAAACTGTGAGATAAAGAAGCTTTGAAGTTGCTATGGTGACGAGTTGACATGGTGGGAGGGACTCAATAAGCTACGGCTGAGGATTATTACACACTAGCAAGGGTTGATCAAAATGAATGTATTTCCATAGCCTATAATAGAGACTCCCTCGTTAGAGTGAAAGAAGAAAGCTGATTTTTTTTTTTTTTTTTAATGAGGATACTAGAGCAGGCCCAAACCATGCAGGAGAGTTGAACCAGGAACTGAGAAGGCCTCTTCGTCACTTTCTGTGTCCAGGGATCTGGCTAGCTATCTATTTCAGTCCATTCAGGCTACTATAACAAAATATTATTGACTGGATGACTTATAGACAACAGAAATTGAATGTATGGTGAGGACTTGGCTCTTGGTTGATAGGTGGTCATCTTCTCACTGTCCTCACAGAGAAGAGGAGGTGAGTTCTCTTCTGGACACTGATCCCATTCACAAGGGCTTGAATCTCACAACCTCATCTGATCCTAGTTACCTCCAGAACACCCCACCTCCTAATACCTTTGCAATGCGGAGTGGGCTTGCAATGTCTGTGTTCTATTCCATTACTCTGTCCAGGTAATCTTTGCTTCCATCCACCCATCCCAGATTTCTCTGTTACTGTGTGTCAATGATGAACTCAAATCAATTGCAATGGCTTGCTGATCAGAGTGCCCACTCTGAGTTCACATATGATTTAGTGACAGAGTCATATTATCCAATGTAGCGTTTCCAAAATGTTACATGCTTCCCTCAGAGTTCCCAGATTTACATATCTGTAAAAACTAGCAGAGAGACTTTGGCTCCCAATTCCAAACACAGCCTGAACCAGGTGGCCCGGCTATCCTGTAGCCTGTTACATCTGTGATGTGGGTCAAGTGACGTTCTGGGTTGCTCCTATAGGTGTGGTTCTGGGACAAGAGGTGGCGGCACTGGAAACATACATAAAGTATCTGTTACCTCATTGTACCAGGGGGTTGGGGATGAGGAGTTCCTGGGTTTGGGGGAAGCATAAGGGTTAGTGAGAAAAGCCACTTTTTCAAGTAAGAAAAAGCTGGGGGAAATATACAAAGAATAAAAAGGGTTGCTTACAGCAGGAGGTGTCCATAGTGAGTGGGGTGTGTTAGAGTTGTGGGGAAGAAAGCAAAACAGGGGGTTTCCCAAGGAACAACAGGGTAAGGACAGCAAGATGGAAGTTGGTGGCTGGAGGCAGCCTGAAGCCCATGTTGGAGGGTGGGTCATAAGCAATAACTCTTATGGCTGGAAGAGCATCAGGAGTCCAGAGGGAAGGTTTGTCATGAAGACAGGCATTCTTCCTCTCCTCAGTTAACAAGATGCCTGATCCCCTCCCCTTCACAATGACCACCCTTCCAGTCTGCACTGCGACAGTGCCAGCTGGGCCTATTTCCCTCCCAGCAGCTCACGATGGCCATTTCACTAGGTCTCCCTATTCCTTCAGGAACAACGATGGTGGGCCTCACACAGCAGAGCCAGCCTGTGCTGCTCTCAAAATGGAACACTTTGGCAGTGGGGCTGATTCAAATCCTCACTCTCCGGGGATCACATATTCCCAGGTGGTGACCCTGGCTTCAGGGGCCTGTTCTGGCTATTAGATGGCATTCCCCGGACCTCATATGATGAGACACTTAGCAAGGCTTCAGAGCTGGCGTGAGGTCGTGCGTGGTCACCTGATCAGGACTTGTGGGTTTTCACGGGGCTCCTTAGGCAGCTGACAAATTCTCTGTGGCCTCAGGCAATGGCAACAAGGGAGGATTTGCAAAAGGCTCAAATTTGCTCCTGCTGCAAAAAGAGAAAGGGATGTTTTGAACCTTCTGTTTCTGGAAAGCCTGCCTCCTACATCAGAATCTCTATGCAAATGTCCCTGTCCTACTGCCCCTGTTGGGCTGCCTGTCTGCCACACCTCCCCCCTCTTCTGCACTCAACTACTTTACCAGTTGCTCTTTGAGTCCTCTCCCTCACTGGCCTCCTTAATGTGCACTTTAGCAGGCCCTCGCCTGCATTAAAGCATTGCTGAGAAGTGGGGGGCTGTCTTGGTATGATTCCGCAGGTCCTTGTGCCTCTCACCTAGGTTGCACTTAATCCCAGGCTGTGGTTCTCAGCCATTGGCACCAGGATGCTCTGTTCACAGGCAATAGGCAACCAAGGCACAGCACAAAGGATGGGTGGGTCCTAGTGAGTCACACCAGAAAGGGCCTAATCCCACCATCCTCTGCTGGATGGGCCATGGGGTGAGGGGCCTGCATGTCAAAGAATGACTCAAATCAACTGCAATGGCCTGTTGATCAGAGCACTCACCCCAAGTTCATATATGATTTAATGACAGAGTCATATTATCTAATGTAGCATTTCCCACATGTTGCTGTGTTTGGGAGTCACCTGGGGAGCCTGTTGGAATGCTCTACATTTGGGGCAGAGATTCAGCTTTTGCTGTTAAGGATGCCCAGATTGGGGCTATGGCCAAAGAAATGGGAAGGAAGAGAGATCTTGGGAACTCCCAGATCTGGGTGCAGGGATTTCGTTCTAAGGAGACAACGCCCAGATGCACTTCAGTATAAGAAGGTTGGTGGTTATGAGGATGTTGTAAAATAGGTGGTTTGAACCTAGAATAAACATGATTCTGAAATTGAAGATGTGTTAGTTTGGTTCACTGTGGTTCATATTGTAACACCCATGGAATTTATTCAGAAGTAAGAAATGTAACAATGGGAAGGCTGCAGCTGTAAATCGAGAACTTTAACTTATTGGCTGTATCAGTAACATGATGGTTTCTTATTGCCTTGGACGTCACCAGAGTTCACTTACGTAGCTACATCACTTAATAAACAATCATTAACAGGCACTGTGCAGTCAGTCGCCTTTCACTTCATCTGAGCATAGACTGTCTCCCCTCTCTTTGAGGGCATCCTTTGAGTACTAGATCTTGGTGATCTCCACGGTGCCTTTACCCATATCAGTTCCAACCAATGCATTTGTTAAAAGTCACTGATTATACGTGGGACTATCTGTAATCAACTGAAAATAGTAAGGAGCCATGGCTGAAAAAAAAATGAGAATAATAGGGGAGAAAGAACATGGCAAGGGAGGTGAGCAGCACCCAGATCACCTAAGAGAGGCTGAAGAGCAAATACTGAAGAGACCTCTTTGCAGTGCACCTGAAGGAAGTCACTGGAATTCACAGCCAAAGCCCCTGTCCCTTCATTGCATCCAGGGCCTTGCATGTGCTGCACATGTCTCTCCCACTGAGCATCACCCAGCCCCTACAGCACTCCAGATGAAGTTCTGAGAATGGAAACCCAGAGAGAGTCTGGGGGAGTAGAGAGTGCGGGAGCAACAGGAAGAGTCCGTGGAGTCGACGCTTTTCGCACGGTGCCTTTCAGTCCTCTTTCGGTTGCACAGTGTTCGCTGCTGGGTTGCAGGTTTAGGGGTGGTATTAAGCATGCCGTAGATGGTGCCCTCTCGGGATTAAAAACAAATTGAAGTTAAGGTAGGAAAAACCAGCATGAGCTGTAATATTTGGCCATCTGACATTTGCCAGGTGTTTGAAGATTGAAACGAGCAATGATATTTCATCCAAAAATTTAAACTTGCTTATCCCAGCCTGGAATTGTGGCTGAGGGATTGTTGATCCATCAACCATGTCCCGCAAGCCTTTACTGAGTCTCTTTTATGTGCCACAGAGCAAGCAAAAATGTAACCCGTGGCGCTGTATGTCGAGGGACATCAAAAACACACAAAGCTGGACACTGAAGTAATAAGGACAGACTTTGACTAGCGATTTGCTGTTATGACCTATGCAGGGCTGTGGTGTCAACCTCCTCCCCACTTCCTGCTAATCAATAGTTAATAGTTAGCAAATTGGTGGATACTATCAAGTGGCCAAACTCATGGAAATTATTCAGAAATGTCTTTATCCAGTTCATCTTGTAATTGAAGAATAAGTAAAACAGAGATGCTGCCCTGGTCCAGGCTCAGCAAGCTTGTTTTTATTTAAATTCTCCATCATTTGACACACTTTCACAGTTAAAAAGTTCATCCCGTACAGACACGTATGAAACAGAAAGTGTGACTCTTCTCACATCCCCCGGCCTCATTCCTTCTGAGTAATCCCACTCTGGCTTCAGCTTGTCCTTTCTGACTACATCTTTGGGGACACACATAGGAGTAACTTTGTCCTTCACAAATTTGGGACTATGCTGTGTATATTCCTTACCAACTATATTTTGCACTCAAAAAATTTCTTGAATATTCCTTTATGTCAGTATATGTGATTTTACCTCATTCATTTTAAAAATTGCAGAGAATCTTATGGCATAGCTGTACATTTTATATAAGCATTTCCCCACTAGTGAACAATCACATTTTTTTTTCTAAGTTGTTGGCATTACAAAGCATTATCACTAAATCTTGGACATACATGTCTTTTTGCATATATGGATATAATTCCTTGAGAAGACTTGCATCCTTGCCAGGGTGGGTGTTATTAACATGTTTAACCCTCTGTTAAAGAAATTTGATTCCACGAAGCCTGGTAAGGTAGATTTTATTCAGAAACATTGTAGTGGGATTTTGCAGTGAAGAAGAGAGACTTATTTACTGAAAGAAAGAGACAAAGAAAAGTGGGAATTTGTAGCCAGGGAGCAGGGCGGGGGGTGGGTTTCAGTGCATGGAAAATTACTAGGAGAAAACAGCAGGATAAGGGGAGATTCTGGCCAAACCGACCTAGCAGTGGTGTTGTTGAAGACAGGCCAAGGTGCTCAGACATCACCTGGGACAGTGTGGGATGTTCTTGCCAAAACTGACTTAGCAAGGATTTTTGCTAAGACTCTATTTTATCTACAAGTGCACAGTTTGAAATTTCATAGAAAATCATGATGGAAAGCAATTTTTCTTTTAAAGAAAGAATCACTTTTATTTAGATTTTTCATCTGGGTTTTGTTTTTCCAACACACAGTTATGTATGTGGTGCTGGGGATCGAACCCAGGTCTTCATGCATGCCAAGCAAGCACTCCACCATTGAGCCACTGCTTCAGCCCTGAAAAGCAATTTTTTTTTAAAAGGAGAGATGGACAGTGAGTGAGAGAGAGAGAGAGAGAATCTTATTCAGTCTTTCATGTGGCCTTCATTGCTCCGAGACTTCCTTGTATGCGCGGTGCTGGGGTTTGAACTCGCGTCCTCACACATGCAGTACAAGCGCCGTAACCGCTGAGCCACTGCTCCAGCACCCCCTGAAAAGCAGTTTTTAAAGAGCATTTCAATATGGAGTTGGAAGGCCATGGAGGAACCAGGACCAGCACACAAGTTAGTTGGCAGTCTGAGAAAGTGAACCCCTGAGCTAGGCCTGAGAGAATGACAGCTGAGTGCCAGCTCTTGAACAGGGCAAGGTCTGCAAAGCCATCAGCATCTTTTATTGGAGGCTGCAGCTGAGCAACTCTCTCTGATTGCCAGCAAGCCTTATGCCTGGAGATAGTCCTGGTCGTGAGTCGTGGGCAGTCCAGACATGCACAGCCTAGTGTCAGGACAGCTTCTCTACACCAAGTACCTTTCATGGAACTTGTGGAATTTCTTTGTCCTCAGCTTATCTTTCCTTTTCAAAGCCACCTACAATGGGAGCATCTATGGAGTGCTCATTCCAAACTGTGTATCTGTCTGTCCTGAATTGCAGTTCTCAGGCCCCAGATAAAATACTTTTGCTTGTACCGTTTCTGAATTTGAGTTGATTCACAACAGATGGATCAGGAGGATGCTCAGGAGCCTGACTCAAGTTTGGCTAAGCAAAGAATCTTTGTCCCTGCTAGTCTACGAGGTCAAAGTATGTTTCCAATTTTGTATTTCCCTGATCACTTCTAAACTTGGGAAGCATTCGATGTTATTAGTACGTTGTATTTTTCTTTCTCTGGGGTCTTCGTATTCAACCCTTTGCCCACTCTTCAGTTGCGTTATTTTCTTAGCTCTTGTTCTCTCGAGGGTGATGAATAATCCTGCGTCTGTCTACACTGGAAGCATTTTCTATTTCACTTGCTTTCATTTTGTTCTCAGTACCTTTTGCTGCTCAGGAATGAATCCAGTTTTGGCATGCGAAGGCGCACGTTTATATACACATTCAGAAGATTTACAAACATGCCATATGCGTCTGTGTTTGCTTTGAAATGTCCATCAATAAAAACACACATTCTGGCATCTGCAATTCTTGTCGTCCCTTTCTGGTGTGGGAAGCTTCCTGCTTCGCCTTCTCTGCACATTTACTTTGAACCTGCAGAGCTTAATTTTTAACCCAGAGAAAAACGCAGAAGAGATTTGCAGTCAGGTCCTATTACTGTGAACACCTGTGAAATGGAGGCTGTTTTCTTGGGGGTGAGTGGAAATGTAGGACATCACCTGGCCCCAAGCAAATTTCTATCCCGAGTCCTTGTTACTGTGCAATTTGGAGGTGTCACCGAGAGCCAAAACCCCTACCACTTTCACACCAGCTGCTTTGAAGCTTCCTTTCCTGCAACCCTTAGCCCTTTGTATTAGCTCTGAAATAATTGATAGAAACATTGGTTGAAAACTGAGGGGGAAAAGTGTCTCTCTGCTCTGTTTTATTTGCTTTCATGACGATCATCAACAGAGATTTTACATTTTATATCATTGATGTATTTTCCCTGCTTTCCTCCTATAACAGTTTGCATTCTTAAATTTCTAGCCATAGAAAGGCAAATAAAATGTCCACCCACCTTATTTCAAGGCAGTGTCAAAATGTGCTTGATCAAACCATGACCCCAACTGTGTAAATTTTTTCCTACCTAATCACGTGCATTGTCTTGTTTTGGTGACATGTTGACACCACCACCTACTCCGTCCTCCACCTCCATGTGCAGATAAAATCTAATTATCACCTCAGGATGGTTTCGTGACATATAATTTAATCACACACAAAAGAATTTAGGGCACTTTGACATTTAGCTTTTTTTTTTTAAATGACTCTTATTTTTTAAACTGTTATTTTCTAAGTTGCTCTTTTGCAATTAATTAAAAAGGAAAAAGAAAGAACGAAAAGAAAAAAAGAAACCAAAGCTTTCACTCTTAGTCATTAATCATTCTTAGTCATTAATTTACCGACTCTATATGTCAGATTGAAGAGGGGGAATGAAGAGGAGAAAAGTATTTTGAGATAAAGTTAACTAGTTCATTTGTAGGGACAGCATCCAGAAAATCAGTATAAATAATCCTCTAGAGTAGCAATCCAGCTTTCCATCTTGGAGGACTCTAGGTGTGAAGCTGAGAATTTTTTAGCTGCTGTCAAATAGCCTCTCAGCTTATCAAGGCCAATTAGAATGGAAGGCAAGATGTGGACTGCCACCCTGGAATGGCCATGGGCCATCACAGAACCTTCAGACTGAGCGCACTGGCCACACTGTGGGCCCAGCTGCCCCACCTATCTAGACAAGCATGTTCTGATTTGTCGAAATGTGTCATTTTAGAGTCAATATTTTGCTTTAAAAAAAAAAGAAGAAGAAGGGGCTGGAGCAGTGGCTCAGTTGTTGGACCATTTGCCTGGAATGCACGAGACCCTGGGTTTGAACCCCAGCACCAAATGCACAATTGAGTGTTGGAGCAACAGAAACCAGACGAAAATAAAAAAAAGAAGAAATGTGGACCAGGAACTAATCAAAGCAATGTTCAAATGCTTGCCAATGCTTGGATATTTTTCTCTGAAAGAAAAGGAGGCCAGATGAAAGGGCCTCCCTGGCCCCAGCCTCAGCTAAAGAGAACCAGGGGAACTGACCAAGTACCTGTCTCAAAAATGTTTTCTTCACATAGTTCACCAATAGGAGATTCATTTAGTTAGATATGCTGTTCCCTTTAAAGACTAAACCATGATTCAAGGGGTAAAGGTCATTTAGTGTCTGTGGTGTGTGTGTGTGTGTGTGTGTGTGTGTGTAAGTTACTCTAATCCTCTTCCACCTTGTAACTAGTATTGAAGAGAAATTGGAGAAGGTTCTCTGTCTACCATGTGTCATTTTCCTGATCCTGTGGGCCTAGTGGGACTAACAGTCCTTTGTGCAGATGAGGAGGTGAGAAGGAGTAACCCATGGAGAGTTAGTGAGCTTCTAGTCAGAACCCAAGCCACGTCTTCTGAGTCCAAGTCCTGGGTGCAGCCACCTGTCCAGATCATCAGATGGATGTTACTCCCATGCCCGTGGGAGCAGGAGCTCTGTGAGGGCTGGGGAAGAGGAGCAGGAAGAAGCGTAGGCGTGGCAGGTGAGGAAGGCATGAGGGTGAGAGGACCATGCAGGGCCTCCATGGCAAGTATCTGCCCTCACTAGGCTTGGTCTAGCTCTTCCAAACTGTAGTCATCTCCTCCATATGGTCTTGTCCCAGGCCCTCCCCAGCCCCTTGCATGTCCCATCCCACCTGGGTAGCATTTTGCCACCTTTGAGACGGATGAATGCAGTTTCTTTTGCCAGGGAAGCAATGTAAAATGTGCACCTTGCCAGTGGAAAGAGAAATCAACTTCTGTCCTTGAAGTGGTAAGGCTTAGGCCTAGTATCCATGGAATAAGCTGGAACCATCTTCCATCCATGAGAGCCATTTTCCCCCCTTATTCTCTTTGTTCCTCATTCTTGTCCCAATAGCACCCTTAGAGGATGGGTGGGCTCCCCAGGTCCCAGCCCAGCCTCACCTGCTTCTTCCTTGTTACCTAATGGCCCTTGCGTCTTTATTTTTGCTCCCAATCAGGAGCCTATAGATTTGAAGAGAACTAAAGAAACAGCCTACAGTCCAAACATAGGGAGTATATGGCTTTATTTGGATTCTCAAACTGTAAAATGTTATACTGGATATTTGATGATAATAAGGGATCGATGGTCATTGCTTTTAGGTATGAAATGGTATTGTGGTCATTTTTTAAAAAATGTATCTCCCTCAATTTCCACATAAAAAAAAGTGTAATGAGGGAGAAAGATATCTACCTTTTTTTTTTCTCCAAAAGGTTCAAATCTTCCCTTTACTTCCCTCCCTCCCTTTATTCTATAAATATGTTCTATCTGCAGTAGAAATATTGCATTTATAAATTCTTGTGTAGTAATAGTACTAGGTTTTAAAAAAAGAAGTCATGAGGACTGGAGCAGTGGCTCAGTGATTACGGCGCTTGCCTGGCATGCACAAGGACAGAAGTTCAAACCCCAGCACCACACACACAATGAGGTGTTGGAGCAATTAAAGCCGCATGACAAACTAAATTTTTAAAAAAATTGATTTATTTTCTCTCTCTCTCATTGTCCCTCTCTCTTTAAAAAAAAATTAAGCCACGAGAATCGGATCTATATACTCTGAAAACATTACCAAGATGTAGATTTCTTGCACCTGTAGGAATTACTTTAGGAAAGCAAATACTTGGGTTTTTGTTTTGTGCATTTTTGGCAATGATTGTATCGTATTTTTATTAAAATAAAAATTCATTAGGTTCTGAAAATTATGTCAAATAACAGTACTCCTGGAGAGGGACTTTTGGGGCAAGTATGTTACAGAATTTCTATTTTTATAAAAATAAAAGCCCTGTATTTCTAATGAATTGATCTAGGCAGTTGATTAGTTGATTAAAAACTGAAGCAAAATTTTAATTCTGTATCTTTAAATTTGACTAATTCATCCTTAGCCATGAGACTGTTAGTTAATTAAAAACAAGGACTCCAACCCAGTTTGTGGCAACTGTCTTGAGTCCTCTCTCTTCAATTCTACCATTTACCCATTAGTTCATTTAATCAACTCTGAGTAAGACTACAATGGGGAAGATGCTAGAGGGACAAGAGGAGAAAGATATAATTAGTCCCTGTATCTAGGAGTTTGTTTCTGTGATATAAACAGATGTCTGAGTGTCCATTTCAATTACATTTCAAAACAATGTAATGTGGGTCACAGTAGGAGGGAGACCTGATCTAGACTGGGGTGGTCAAGAGAGGTCACCAGAGGTGATTGGATGCTGAATGAAGTAGGTGAGGGCCAGGGGAGGGAGGAGAGCCGGCCCCCTCCAAGGGGAGCAGTGTGGGTTACACAGAGGGGAGGGGGAATAGGCTGGATGATTGTTATATACAATGTGAGGTGTGTGTGTGTGCGTGTGTGTGTGTGCGCGCACAAGTGTGCGTGCATGTGCATGCCCACTCTCTATCAGGATGAGGCATGGGAAGGGAGTGACATCGAGTTGCAGGAGAGCCTAGGTTTGGGCTCAGATAGGCTTAGCTAGCACTAGCCTGGGGCAGGCCCAGCCCATCTCAAGCACAGGCAAGGACTGGGTGAGAAGCTTTAGCGGCACTCTCTGTCCTCTCACGAGCATGGTGTGTGTGTGCGCGCATGTGCGTCCTGTTGAGCCATTCTGCCTCTCTTGAAAGGTTCGAGTCACTCTGAGCACAGTTTTTCTGTGCACCTTGTGACAGCACCCTTAGCTCTCAGGATACCCTGACCTGAGTGTGGGGTCTGTTCCATGCAGCACTATTCAACCAGGGCATCCTTGCTAACTCTGTGCTTGGTGGGGCAAAGACCCTCAGAACATGAGATACCAGCACAGGGGGCTTGGATCCAACGAAAGCTGTCACCTCTACTTCTTCAAGCTTCTTCCTCCAAAACTGGACTTTATTCAGAAAGACTAGGTGACCTTATCCCAGTCACAGGCCAGACGGAAGGTGGCCTTAAGAAAACTAACCAACCGAAAGGTCTTTTCCTCTATGATGTCTATGTCAGTACCTTTACTGCATATGGAGAAAAAGTATGAAAGTTAAAAAAATCATTAACTTGAACACGAAGTGTTAGTGTATAGTGTGTCTTTTGTAAAACACTGGTTACAATTTATTATTAAAATATTGGTAGCTAAAATTACCTTTGTGTTCAGAATTTTGTACCTGACCATGGTTCATATTCCCCTGCGTACTCTCACATGCTAGAAAACAAATTTCGTGAGAACAGGGACCTCCGTCCTCTTTTTAACTCTTAAATTATCAGGTAGTTGCTCAATAACTACTTGTTGAATGAATAACTGAATGTAGGAGGTTGATGAAGAACATTCAAAAAGAGGTTTTGTGTGGGAACCAACCAGGCCCCTGGTGTAGGTCTCAGCTCAGTGCAAAAAGGAGCTGCAGGCTCACCTGGGCTGGATTTTCGGGACTGCTATAGCTCTGAGCACAGGTGACACATGTGGGCCTTTCCTCTGCTCTGTGCTCCCTGTGGCTCTGCACCGCAGTCTCTGGGGAATGTACCTCCTATGGCCTGCAATGGTCTCCACATTCCCACGGCAGTAAAGTGACACAGGCCTTCCGGTGACCTTCAAGGTACTGACCTCCGAGGAGAGGGAAGGACAAGATTCCCAGATTCATGGAGACAGCTTGTTGGCTGGGGAGAGTAAGGCTGTGACGCGCTGGCTCTGAAGTCTGAGGAAATTTAGGTTGCTTTTGGTCTTAACCTCCATGAACAATAATTGACTGAAGTTCCTCAGCAAATTTCTCTTCCTCTGATTCCTCCAAGGCATAGACCCTTGTCTCTAGCTTATTCCCTGTCCTCCAATGTGCCCTTTGTCATTCCCAGTTCTTGGAAGTGACAGACTCCCAGTTTTGACTTAGAACTTCCACTTCCTTCTCTGACATAGAACTTCTACTCATCCTTCAAAACCCTGGTCATACCATGCCACTTCACAAAACTCTCTTTGCCCCTCTAGCCAGTTACTGGCTCTCTCTTTTGTGGGCCCATAGCCCATTAGAGTGTTTCTCCTTTGTGTGAGAATAATCTGTTTACCTGACTCTCTCTCCAGTAAGCCTTGGAGTTTCCAAGGTAACAACCTCATCTTGAAATTTGCATTGCTCCAGTTCAAGTCACAGAATCTGGCTGTGAAGGGGAGAAAAAAAATTAAAGAGCATATCTCAGGCATTGGGAACAGATCATCCACAAAGGCTTCTGAAAAGCAGTGAGCAACTGAGAAGCAAAACATGCTATTTACAATACCACAACACAAGATAGGATCCTTGGGCCATCCAAAGGAAGAGAACTCTGGTACAAGCTGCAAAGTGGATGAACCTTGGAGGCAGTCTGCTAAGTGAGAAGAGCTACACAGGACCCTGCATAGCTCCCTGTGCAGGAGACACCTGGAGTAGACAAACACAGACAGAAAACAGAATCCGGGGACAGTGGGGAAGGAGAGAAAAGGAATTATAATTTAATAAGTCTGGAGTTTCTGTTTGGGGGGGATCAAAGTTCTAGAAATTGTAGCAAGTGTTCTTCATGCCACCAAACTGTACACAGAAAAAGAGGTTCAAAAGGTAAATTTTACATTAGGTATCTTTTATTCTAAATTTTTAAAAAGCAATGAGTAGAAAAGAAATACATGAAAAAAATTAGCAGTAGAATGTTCTAATGACCCAAACTTCAGAGAGTAGTTTGAAAGTCTGCACACTAATTGAATGCAACAGGACTACTGCTGACTCCCTATCAAGAGGAAAAAAATGAAAAACACCTGCACTGTTCTTGACATTTGTTAAGGTATCAGTAAGAGCCCATCAAAATCAGATCCTATATTCTTTTTTTTTTTTCGAAGAGAGAGAGGGACACTGAGAGAGAGAAAGAGAGAATCAATGTTATTCAGTTTTTTCGTGTGGCTCTCATTGCTCCGACCCTTCATTGTATATGAGATGCTGGGGTTTGAACTCGTGACCTCGTGCATGTCAAGCAAACTCCATAACCACTTAGCCACCACTCCAACCCCTATATTCTTATTTTTATACAAGACTACCATCAGCAAGTATTTTTCCCAGCATTAAATTATACTACTCTTGTCTATAAAATTCTATTTCAGATAAACTGAGAGAACTCAGATGTGGGTTATTGAAATTCCTTCGGCATTTAATAAATTGGTTACTTTTCATCTTTAATTGTCTTAATTATATTTGTGTACACAGTCACATAAATAGTGTTCCAGAGTTAAATAAGCAGTTGTAACATGATTAATGATTCTGTATATTTTTTGTATTTCTGGATTAGAGCCCTCTGTTATACCATTTAAAACTTTTGCTTGGGTTTTGTATTTTTGGCACTTGTGCACATTTATGGGCACTCTTAAGGGGATAGTCCGTATTTTAAAATTCTCCATGTGAAACAGTTAAAGAGCAGGGGGTAAAATGTGAGGGACGCAAGCAGCGGAGATGCCGATGGGGCCTGTGACTGTGTTTTGGATCCCTTCAGGGCTCAAGCCCCAGGGAAGGTGCCTGGAGTTGCCACTTACTGATCCCACGGCAGTTCTCGGAAGGGCTTCTGATCAGAAGCACAGGCTTCGGCAGAATCGAAATGGCAAAGTCACAAACAGTAACGGCCCCTAAAAATAACAACTGCAACCCAGCAAAACGAAAGCCCTTCTGTGTGGGAAGTATAATGGGAAGCGTATCGATTGGCATTTTATCTAGGTACATGAAGAGTGATCACAAGTCAAGATGCTCCCCTCTCCTACAAAGGTTAGCGGTGCAAAACATCGATCCCTGTCAGCAGAGTCTTCCAGCAAAAATGACGGCAGGAGTCAATAGTGTGGACAGGGAATTTGCTGGCTGCAAGTGGCTGGGATGGAACGAAAGTCAACTTTCATGCATTCATTCTTACTGCTCGTGTTCAACGAGCACCTACTACTATAGGCCAGGCAGTGTTCTAGGTTCTTGGAAGATATCCAAGGACCAAACCAAGGTCTCTGTGCTCGTGAAGCTTCTGGTATACTTATAAAATAAGGTCTAAACATTGCATATGAGTAAATGACCAACCTGTTAGCAAGTGGTGTTACTGAAAGAGGAAAAAGCAGACCAGCCCAGAGAAATTCAAGAGTGTCAGAGAGAGGAGGGTGCGGGACAGTGCTGCAGGCGGGGCTGTGCTAGGATGACCAGGGTCACAGCTATGAAATGGTGATAATGAGGCAAAGGCTCGGAGCAGCGAGCTAGTAGGTACTGCAGAAGGCATGTTCCAGGGAAAAAAGGGGGTGAAGCTCCCGGAACAGGACCTTGGTTGGCCCAGCCAATATGGCAGCTGCCAGGCAACTGGAGGGATCTAGGTAGAAGGGCCTCATGGTTTGTCAGTTCCAGGGAGCAAAGGAGCTCACACTGCTCTGAACAGAGCAGTGAGCGGACCCAGCCTGGATGGTCCAAGGGTTCTCTGGGTTGCTGAGTTGGATATAGACTGCTGAGGCCAGGTGCAAGGAAGGAGGCTGTGAGGAGGTTGTTCCTGCGCTCCCACGGAGGCCGGAGGGAGCAGCAGCACACGTGGTCCTGAGTGCGCTGAGAAGGAGTCCAGGACCAGGGTATGGTTTGAAGATGGAATCTGCTTTTCTGATGGAGTTGGTACTGAGAATCCCAGGCTAGCTCAGAGAGGTTTGCTCTGAGCAACAGAAGCATGGTGATACCAGCAGCGGCCATCAGAAACAGAAGGCCACAGGGTGTGGCAGGTTTGGTGTGACTCTCTGCAGTTCATTTTGGGCACAGGGATGTTGAGCCATCTAGAGGGCAGATGTTGAAGAAGCCAGTGGTGTATTTGTTTCCTATGTCTGCTGTGACTCGTGTCACGCATTTGGTGAGCTACAGTATCTGAGTTTTATTATCTTCCAATTGTTGAGGCCAGAAGTTCTAAAATCAAGATGTCAGCAGGGCTCTGGGGGGAGAGGATCTTTTTCTTTGCCTTTTCCAGGCCCCCCACATTCCCTGGCTCCTGGCCTCTTCCTCCATCTGCAAAGCGCCTCCTACAGCCTCCTTCATCATCATACTCCTGTTTCTGGCTCTGGCCTTCTCTTCTTCTTTATAAGGGCCTCTGTGATGGTGTCCGGCTCTCCTGGACAATCCAGAATGACCTTTGGGTCCCAAGGTCATTAACTTCATCATATCTGCAAAAGGATTTGGGTCTGTAGGAGGCAGCTGTCATTTAAAGTGCCTAAGAGGGAACTTTGTGGCTCTCCTAATACAGCAAAGGGTATAACTGGATGCTGTTCCCCCATCTCCTCCCCCACCCTACCTCCATCCTGTGTCCTGGCTCCTGGCATCTGGGGTGGATTCCTTGTCCCCTACTGCAGGATCAGTTCAAATGTGATGGCCAGTAACTTCACATTTCAACCATCCTAATGAAAAAGTCTCTCAGAGAGAAGATAGAACATAAAAATTCCATAGAAGGGTTCCAGTGGGTCCCGAATCACACAGAGAGTTGGATGGGGACCCTGGTGTCACCCTACCGGACAGTAATTATTGGTTCCCAAAAGAACTAAATGGAGTGGGAGGAGGGACAGTTCCCAGAATAAAGGGGAAAGAGACTTTTTCTAGAAGAAGGAATGCTGGTGTAGCAAAGATTAGAGTCGTACCAAAAATGCTTCTAACTTTCATTTTTCAGCTTATTGTTTAGTATTGAAGCATCACCCAAAGTAGACAGAATAGTCTAATGCCCTTCAGGGACCCGTCACTGCAGTTGCTAAGTCAAGCTTGTTTCTTCTTTGTGCCTATCTGGTCCCCCTCCCCCACCTGAGAATATTTCAAAGTAAATTCCAGACATCGTTATCAGTTTTCCTGTAAATATTTTGGTACATAGCACTAAAGAATAAGGACTCTTTAAAAAACAAAGCCACAATACCATTATGGTACTTAAAAAATGTAACATTAATACCATTAACTATTCAGTCAGTGTTCAAATTTCCCCCCATTGTCTCATAAATGATTATTTGAATCAGGATCCAAATAAGATCGATCCATTTCATCTGGTTCAGAATTTCCTTTTGAAATGCAGCCGCCGGTTATTTGTCTAAAGCTATTAGCAAGCAAACACTCAGTTCTGTGTCCCCTGTGGTCTCCACACCGTGGTCATTATTGCGTCTTTACCAGGGCAGGGGCCTTTCTCTTGTCACCCTAACACTTTCACTTCTTGAACTCACTGCCTCTAAGCACCAAAGTGGCTTCAGTGCTCCAAGTCTCCTGGAGTCATTTTGAAAGTAGCAGATGCGGTTTAGATGAGTTTGGCTTTTGAAAACCCCAAAGGTGGAGATACGCAGTTATACCCATGTTTCCTTCTCCCCACTGTGCTCCCATATGAAGAGGAAAACAGAGATGTTCCTCCTCATGCTTCTCTCCATGGAGGCTTCTGTCTTAGATTTGCAAAAGCCAGCGTGCTCCAGGTAGAACCTTCCCTGAGCGGGTCCCTCCGGACCTTGCTGTACCGGACAGATTGTCAAGTTGAGGCAGGCCTGACTTCCCTCCTCGTGGTTTGCTGTGTTAGACTCTTGACCAGTCAACGTGTTGCTCAGTATGTTAAACCTTATGTTATGCTCTGGGGGAGGGGGTAGAGAGAAGAAATGGACCTTAATGTGGACAAAGGAGGCCCTGAGTGTCAGTCCCAACGTCAGGAATGTCCCAGCAATTCCTAGATCACTCTGAATGCCACTGAGAGAATTTTGGTTATGGTCACATATGCATCCTTTCATATAATTGGAAACACACTCCTTTTTCTCGATACCATAAACACTTCTTTTATATTGTCACATATTTCGCATGACCTTGATTTTAAATAGATGCAGTGTATCCAAGGACTTCTTTCTTGGGAGAAAGATGAGTCTCCTGGCCAGTGAGAGGAACACCCAATCAGAAGTCTTGTGCCTGCCTGTCAGATAGCCCTCCACATCCCAAGAGGGTGATCAAGATGACATGAATTAATGTAGGGTCCTTTTTGTCTCTAAATTAATATTTAGAAATAAGATATGAATGGCAGTGAGCAAGGCTGTAGGAACTACATGCTTCATTTTTCTGGTTGATCAAAAGCACTCAAGCCCTGCAATGAGTGCCTGACAGCAGAGGAGGGGCCCCGGGGCCCGGCCTGCGCTATAGATGCCAGCTCCAAAGAGGGGCACAGTGTGCCTCCATGGAGCTGCGCCGCGTGGGAGAGGCGCTCTTACGCTCGTCTCGCTCGCCCTGTCCCTCTTGTGCATAGCAGTGGGGGATTTCTGGAGCATTGTTTAAATGTTAAATGTACTGTCAGAACCATAACTCCAATTTTTTATAAATGCACTTGAGAATCTCATATGCTTTGATATTTTCCTGAAGATTAGCTCAGTTTTCCCAGTCTTCAGGTGTCCTTGTATTTTCATTTTTCACGATGATGTACTTGAAGCACAACAAGTACCTTGCACGCTGTAGGAGTCCAGTAGATCAGAGTGGCCTCGAATGAAGGCCAGACATGGAGGAACATTGTGCATGCAATTAGGATAACTATTTGTCTCTCATCATTGCACGGGTGACTACAGCATTTTGGCAGGGTAGTCGATCAGAGTGTACATTTTTGGATTTTATGAATCAGAGTTGCAAAGGTGGTCTGTCCATTCAGTTCTGTTCCCTGAGCTGAGCTCTTCTCTCTATTCCTATTCCCCGATACATTTCTCCCTGGAGAACATTTTCCTCTGCTCTAGCCTCTTAATCTTTGCAGTCCCTACTCACTGGAGACTTCTAGTGCTCACCCAGGTCCGTGAATCAGGACTGCACTTTCTTGCCTTCACTGCAACCGGGCAGGGTTGGGTGATTCATTCTGGCCAGTGGGCTGGAAGGGGAGGCGGTGAATCCCTCATGGTCCGAGCCAGTAAGAAGGTGATGCCGAATTATCTAGGCTTTACCCTCCTTACCTCTTCAACCAGGGAGGCCAGAAGCTCAGGGTGCTGCAGCTACAGGTCAGCAGAGCCTCCATCAGCCTCAAATGGGAGGCACATCACATGAAGAAAATCTCCTTGCAGAGTTTCTTGGCACTTGATGTGATTGAGTAATACATGTTGGTTTTGTCAAGCATAAGAGGTCTGGGGCTTATTTGTTACTGTTGCATAATGTAGTCTGTTCTGCTACACATCGCATCTTTAACATTGTCTTAGCCTTCCTGATGTTTGATTTTCTTTCTTTCTTGTATGTCCATAGTAAATACTGAAAATGTTGTTGGTTTTCTATTGCATAGGAATTTCTTCCAAACTGGGTGTGCATACCACTTGTGCTATGTGAAATAATTTTATGTGGGCTATACTCTTGTTTATATTTTAGGTATCTATTTACATTTTTAATTTATTTCTGCTTAAGGCAAATTGTGCTTCCTTTCCATTCTTAGTATTTGCATAAATATCTTTTTAAACATAACTTTGGGGAACATAAAGAGAGAAATATGCAGTAGATAAAAGTATAATTGACATGCAGCTATGACAAAAATCGGAGAGTTGGTATTCAAACCTCTGACAGTGTGGGGAACAAAGTCCGTGGTTAATTATTCGCTGGAATATCTGCTCAGGAAGATCTCCACGAGGTAGGGAGATTTTTGTTTTCCGTAGTTAGAGCTTAGCATTAGGTTCAGTAGTAGATATATACCTTTTTTATCCAGAAGCTCCAGTCATGAAGGTCTCAGGCTACATCTTTAAAGTCTTGTTCACTGTTTTTCTCTGTCTTAAGCAGTTCTGTTCCAGTTCATGGGTTTGGCTCAAATCAGATTTAACAACCTACCTAAGATCACCCAGTATGCATGCCCTATCCATAGGCCCTCAACTTTCAGTGCTAAATAAAGGTAACAATAGAAAGGTCCCTGTCCTTGGAAGAGCAGATCTATATTGGCTGTGTCAGCCTAGAATGCAGTGGGTTAAAAGGCCATCTCACCTTTACCTTGGATGGGCTATTTCAATTTTTTCACTTGTAATGTATGTTTCTTTGGGTTTTTTCTTTTAAAGTCCAAGTGCGGGTTTTATTGTGTTTTTATTGTTTTCAGTCTTCCTCCTCCCTTCCCCCAAACCCTTTGCATTATCTATCCCCAATTATGTCCTTTTCATTCTTGCTCCGGGATTATTTCTTATTTTCTATTTAGGCTGGTCATTAACCAAAGAATCTAACTGTATTGATTTTTAAAACTTTTAGGACCATAAGCATCATGTTCATATGAAGGCATGAAATATTTATATGATTGTACAGAAAATAGCCTTTTAGATATCCAAAGTGTGAGGAATTTTTCCTGCTCAGATGACAGGGTTCCTACTTCAAAAACTTTCCATGTAATATCTGAATGTCTTCTTTTCGTCATCTAAAAATATCAGACTTAACCAAAGATTCACATTCATGGCACCAAGACATTTAAGAATGTAAAACTTTGTGTGCATAGCTGACTTTTTGGAATGATGATTTGTTGTTCTTTCATTCAGAAAGGTTGTTGTTGTTGGTCTAATTGAAGCCACAAGGGCAGGTCCCTTAGTGCCTCTGTTTAGCCATCCCTGGTCCTAATCACGGTGTCTTTGTATTCATGGTCACTCTGTGTGGAATTTCTCACCATTCTGAATATTAAAGCATTTGATGAATACCATGCATATCAGTGACATGGATGATAAACTTTGAGCTTGTGTGATAACATCACATACTGCATTTAAAATACAGCCAAGAATATGTTGTATCAGTAGCTTTGTAATGTTAGGTTTTAGGCATGTGCTTTGCAAACTAAGCCACATCCCCAACCCCTTTGCTTCATTTATATTTATTTATTATTTATTTTGAGATAGTCTCACTAAGTTGTGAGGTTGATCTTGAACTTGGATTCTCCTGTGTCAGCCTCCCCAGTCCCTGGGATCACAATGTGTGCCATGGTGCCCAGCTTTGATGCGAGCTCTTGTGCTTTTCCAGCACAGCCACCGGAGCTGTTCCTGAGGAGGTGACCAGCACCACACACTAGGACGCGTATAACCCAGTTCAGGCCAGTGGGGTGCATGGGTGGAGACTTGCCTGGGGGCTTATGGAAGAGAGGCTTCTCTATTGCATGGAAACCCAGCACCACTCTCTGTGTGCTGGACTGCCACCTTCACCATCAGGAGGAGGCAGCTGAGGGTGACATGACACCTTAGGAGGGAAAGCCTAGGGAATCTCTCAGGCTTCAGGCTGAGTGTATCTGAGCCCTAGGCCAGTCTCCTCCAGAGAGTGAACCCGTGCTTTCCCCTCCCAAGCCTGCTTTTTATGTTGTTGTTGTTTGTATATTTGACTTAGATTATCTGTAGTTTACAAAGACTTCTGTTGAAGCAGATCCTTTGCCCTGCATCCTATCATGTTATGTGTGCCTTTATTCATATTTATTTTAGTTACTTTTCATAGATAATTTTTTATTTTTTTCTCAATTAGCTCATGATGTCCTTGGAACTGTGCTAAACCTGCACCTGCCTCTCTGATCTTTGTGTGGGGCTTGGCTCATCCTTTTCGCTGTGATCTGAGGGCCTACCTACCATCAGGCCCAGGGCTCAGTCTGGGTCTCCCTAACTGTGGCCTTGTGAATTTTATGTAGTAGATGACTGTGTTCATTTTCCACTATTATAGTGGCTAACACAAGTTAGGGTCTAACTAACACAAGGTAGTTAGGCATGATTCAGTGGGGTCCTCTGCTGGGGGTCTTCCCAGGTTGCAGCCAGGGCATCAGGGGCTGAGTTCTCCTCTGAAGGCTCAACTGGCAGGTAGGCAGAGGCTGTGTGGTGCAGGGCCCCAGGTGTCGCTGGCTGTCATGGGAAAGCTGCTAGGGGTTCTTGTGCCCTCCCTCAAATTGGCTGCTCATCTCTCTTACCCCACCAGCATTCTGACCACAGCACAGTATGCCAACCACTGGAAGAATGAGCTTTGCCATAGCTTATTCATGAGGCAGCCAAGAGAGCAGAGATGGAGAGAGCTTAGGGATGCTTAAGGAATAAAGAAGCAGGGTCATAAATGTTTTCTCTCATATGTGGAAGCTAGGGTAAAACCTAAGACAGGATGGAAGTTAGCTAAGTTTAATAATAAACTCACCATAGTTGAAATTTCACATAAGCTGGGAGTATCATAACTATGAAGGACGGGGGGAAAGGGAGGAAGGCATTTTAGGGAGGGAGAGATAAGGGGGTTATCAATACAACTGGGAACACTCAACCCCCATGAGACCATGAGAAGCCTAACTATACACCGGCAGGCAGAGAAACTCAGAAATTTCAAAAATTAATATACATGTATATGCTCATTTCCAATTATAGTATGGGGGTATTGCAGAAGAGACATGAGATCGAGGAAAGGATGAAGGGGGGAGATCCTGGAATAGGATGGGCCTTAACTTGCTCTCTCACGATGTCCATATCCATGCATGCATGAATGTGTAACAACTCCCTCCAATATGTGAGCCTATGTCCAACAAATTAAAAAAAAACAAGAAGCAGGACCATTTAAGGCATGGGAAGGGTGATTGGAGGTGAAGTAATCAACAATCTATCCATGTAGAGTCAATCTTTATAGATCTTCATAGGACGCATGTTTAGAAAATGGCCACGTTCACATGATCCGAGAGTGGAGTTTTAGGCCCTCTGATGTCAAAAGGTCACCCATTCGACAGCTGCACTGAGGGTCAGCGGTGTCCACAAAGGCAGCCTCCAGTCCCTGAAAAGCAACACAGGCATGACCCACATGTCAGAGGTGTCATCCACAGCAGAGCTGGGGCGAGACCCAACTCATGGCTCAGCTACGTGACTTCCAAAATTAGGGATTTTCAAAGTTGGCTGAAAGCAAGTAACTAAAAACCAAGAGGCTAGAGCATTTTCCAGGTCTTTCCTCTGTTTCACTTCCTCAAATCAGGAAGCAGATTCTCAATCTGGTCTGCTAAGACAGAGTCTTCTATGGTGTGACCTACTCACAAAGTGACAGTCCCTTCCCTTTGCCACAGATCCCATCCACGTTCAAGGGTAAGGGATCGTGCAGCATGGGCACTGCAGGTGACAAGTTGCACTAGAGTCCTCCATACTCTAAGGTTATACGGAAAGTGTCTCCTTTTAGCTCCAGAAGTGGGCTTTACGTCACTCAACGTGCTAGCAGCCACAGAATTCAGTTAGACTTTTAAAACTGTAGCTACTTTTGTTTTTCTCCTCAGGAGAGGCCTTGTATTTCAACATGAAACTTCTTTTATGATACCCTGCATTTTCTTTAGGTTGAATCATTTTATAATAAGATATGCATGAAATAAGTTTATGAGACATGTTTAAAATTTCAGAACATTTTTTATGTTCTTTTGGTGATGTTAGGAAAGCACTAACTCTGAGTTGGTTGCAATGGAATGTGATGTGGCTATTTCCCAAACAATGCAAGACCCTGACAGCAATACTACACAGATCCCTAAAGAACTGTCCCATGCAGATGTTTCCTTTCTGTTCCAAATCTAACAGCTGGCCTCTGCCATTTGTTCATTTTACTCATAAGCCTCATTTTTTTTAACAAAAGAAAAAAATGATACTTCTAATAAAGACCTGTGAAATTCGAACAGATTTTTATCTACACAGAACGGCACCATGTGATGGTCAGATTAGATTTCTCTGCCTCGCTAGTATAACAAAGTATCTGTTTGAAAAACAATGAAGAGCTATAACCAGACAAATAAATAATAATCATCAACAACTCTGAAAACATTTCCAATAAATTATTTCCTTACACATATTTTTATATTTTATGGGTTTGACTTTATGTCCGCTTCCCTATTTTGTTTATATAAGTATTCTGTGAATGCCATGATTCCTAACCATGGCTCATGGTTCAATCAGTTATCTTAAATTTTGCTTTTACAAAAGGTCTTTTAAAAATAACATGGTTTAACTTATTCCTATCTTGACCTGCATTTTACAAATTGTTTTAGCATGTGTGACTGTTTAGGCACACTTGTAAATGGTACACAGTACGGAACAGTTTATATATAAATTATCTATCATTTATATTCTTGGTGATAAGATGTTTTCCAAAAACTAGTTTATAAAATGTCATTCAGATAGATAACATGGGAGAAAACTCTCCTTAACTGCTATTTGGAATTTAGACACTAGATGGCGCAGTGGTTACACTGATAAAAATAAGTGTCAGACTGGGACTAGATGTTTGTGCTTAATAGCTTGTATCGAAAAAATAGATGTATTCTATAAATGTATTGCTTGAATATTTTGTCTTGTAAAGCACTTGAGAAGCACTATTATATTATTCTCTCTTTGTTTTTAACAACTTTCAATCTATTAAAACCATTATTGGATTTTTTTTGTGTTGTTTAATAAAAGTCCAGTCCCTCCTTGGGTAAACTGTTTTCAGGACACAATTGATTTTTAAGTACATTAAATCTTTCTAAGTGGACATTTGTTTTCAATTTAGAAAAAATGCCTGTGTTCTAGTCTGTGAACAAATGTTTAAAACAGTTTTTAGAAACATTTAAAAAAATTGCTATTTTCAGCCAATTGAGTATAATCACATTTTTGGAATGAGAAAGCCAATGTCCTTGGATAAATTGAAACTTCTAAATTGATGTCCAGCAGGATTAGCATCGATGTATACATCCAAAGGCTATTTCTTTATCTTGGCTGGAAATTCGGAGCATCTGCAAGCTTGACATCTTCACCTTGGCTTACTCTTTGTGGGAAGGAATTTGCAATCCAAGCCTGAATCTCTTAATTACCTTTGAGTTATATAACGCCCAGGGGACAATCAGTTAGAGATGCTGCTGTATAACACTCCACTCTCATGACAGCTTTTGGAAGGTCTTTCTTCTCACGCATTTTTTAGATTATGTATTTCACAAGTCACAAGATTTTCTATTCCTGAAAAAGCAAGTTTGCTAAATTATATTCATTCAGCAAAGAACCTGGGCTTAAAAATACAAGAAAGTTTAAAAAATTAATAGGTTTTGCATTAATTACCTTTTATCAATATGTTTATTACCACCTAACTGGCTGCCAAGTACAAGAATTTTAGCATTTAGCTTTTCTGTTCTAAAACACAAGTTGAAAAAGGAAATGTTTACTGTTTTCCATGTTAACCTAAAAATTCTTTGCAAAAGACCAAACTTTCTATTATACCACTTATGTCATAGGTTCATTTTATTAATACTCTACGCCCCACACCTTGAATAGCAAAACACATCTGTATCAGATTATATATTTTTGTCCTTTAATTTTTATAAAAGTTTATGATTTGCTTCTGTGCAATGTATGAAATTTACTTTTGAGGTGTTGGATGTAATGTAAACATAAGTTTTGCTTTTAAAATCATATTTCCAGGACATCAAGAAATTTGTTATGGTGAACCTCCTAATAAAGGGAAAGTTTAATCACTTGTTTGTTTGCGATGTTCTGTGTTGTATAACCCTGTGCCAGCAATGTGGAAAACACAGAAAAAGAGATATTTGGGTCCCTGAAGAGAGAGCTCACAGCTCAGGGCAGCAGCATTTTGAAATTTCCCTAACATTGGGAAATGAAGCTGTGATCTTAAATTATATAGGATGAGAGAAGGACTCCAGGGGTTACTCAGGAGAGGCTTTGTTGAAAGGGCAAAAAAAAAAAAATATAGGCGGGTTAATGATTAGGGTAGAGGGGCTGGCACAGTGACTTGGTGGTTATAGCACTTGCCTGGCATGCTCAAGTACATGGGTTCAAACCCCAGCACCACGTACACAATGAAGTGTCAGAGCAACAAAAGCCAAAACTGAATAAAATTGATTCTCTCTTGATTCTGTCTTTCTTTCTCTCACTGTCCCTCCCTCTCTTAAAAAAAAAAAAAAAGATTAGGGTCGAATTTCAACTTAGCAACAACAAAATGTGGAAGACAACTCAGCCCAGTGAGTACAGGGTTGAGATGACTGCACCTGAGGTGAATTCCCACCTTAGCTGGAGTCACAGGCGAGGGAAGTGGAAGATGAAGCCAGATGGATGCATGGTGGCCCTGTTAGTCGAGGCTTTGAATCACAGGCTATGCATCAGAACAGCCATGAATCCATGGGGAGTTGGAAGTGTTTGGGTACCATAGTGGCATCTTGAAAAGCTGGTGTAGAAGAAATAAATCTGATAACTACATCCTAGAAAGAGAAAGAGAAGTCCGTAAAGAACCCATTTGAATATATATGACATCATCATAGCCGCCTCAAGGTTCCAGACCTTCAGAAACAAGGGATGCGTGTGAGGCATGGTGAGGACAGAGATCAAGGTGTTAACATAATGTACTGAGCAGGTAAGGGCTCGTTATTTATTTATTTTTTCTAAATTAATCTAATTCTGGTCTCAGACTATAACAACTAAGTGCTGGGTTCCATGGCAGCTGGGGATGGACCCCTAGACCTGCCATCCTCCTGGTCCACGGCAGCTGAGGGTGGACCCCTAGACCTGCCGTCCTCCTGGTTCAAGCTAGGGAAGTTATAGCCAGCTTTCCCCTTATCACTGCAAAGCTTCATCTTCTTATCTCTCCTCTTCTTGTATGATCTAGTGTTGGAAGATCTAGCGTAAGTAAATTTTTGTTAGTTTTTTTATTTTCCTCAGGGAGGAAAGGGAATCTAGAACACAGAAATGCAAATATTGGACATGAGGCTGTCCTCAAGGGAAGAGTCAAGGAGAGTGGCAATGTACGGGTGTGTCGATTGCTCACTGGTTAGCATGCTGGCTGGGAGGGAGCGTGAGGCCTGGAATCCAGTGTACACCTTGCTTGCCAAGCTGGATAGAGGATCATTTCTGCAAGAGGAAAAGGCACTTTCTTTAAAAATTCCATAAAGATACCTTATGGGCTACTTGAGATTCTGGTTGGAAGAAGAAAAATATCTTCATTTGGGGAGAAGGTAATTCTTTGGTAGAACACAAAACAACAATTAAAACTGGCAGAAGAACCAACCTTAGCGAGTTACTTTGTTACATGTAGAGTTTTAAACTAGATACTTCATACTGAAATCTGTAAGTTTAGAAAGAGCAACATTGTAATGCTAACCGCTGAAGGAATCTCTTTAGACTAAAGATACTAATCTCCACTCTCAATGGATTCTCTCACCATGTACCTCCATTCACAGGATGATGTGGGAACTGAGAATAGAGCCACAAAGTCCACAGCATGCTTCCTGTCCTCACAGCTGATGCTCAGGGGAAGAGAGGCAAGGAAGGCGTGACAGAGACTGAGGAGGCCACTAGTACAAGATCCTGGAGAGCTTGTCTGGGGGACACAGGAAGTCCCAGGAAGAAGGGTTGATAAGAGACCTCTCCCCGGGATGGTGGACGGGCAGAGAGCTCCTCCATTTCAATGAGAGCTACAGCAGGAAGGATAAGTGGGTGTATGTATTAATTACCTGTTGCTATGTGACAAATGACCCCCAAATGCAGCTGCTTGTAAAGTCTGTTTATTTATTTCTGTGAGTCAAAAATCCAGGAGTATCCTAACTGGGTCCTCTGGCTCAGAATCGCTCCCAGATTGCAATCTAGGTCTCTGCCAGGACTGTAGTCATCACCTGGCTCAGCCGCGGGGGGGATCTGCTCCCAAGCTCACCGCATGGTTGTTGGCAGGATGCTGGGTTCTATGAGCTGTGGGACTGAGGACATCCGCTGCTCACCGGCAGCTGTCCGGTAGACCACCCTGTCTTACCATGGGGAGACCTTTCCGTAGGGCAGTGTACAACATGGCAGGGGCTTCTCTCCAGGCAAGTCAGAAAGGAAAGCAAGAGGGAGCAGGAAAGACAGAAGTCACAATCTTTTTGCAGCCTAATTTCAGAGTTCTTTGGTCCCGGATGGGGATTATTGAGGATCTTAAAATAGGCTGCCTACATGGTGTAGCTGGGTTGAAATTTTGTAACAGGAAAACTCAAGGAAGTTCTCCTCTGATAGCTGACACCTTTGGGAGTTAAGAGGACAATTCTTTTGTGAAGGTTGTAGAGAGTGACAGATTTGCTGGAGGAAATTATTGCTTTGGATTGTGGAAAAGAGAATTACCTGTGGAGGTTTAAAAATAGGTTAGGGCCACTAGCTACAGAACTTGAATGCAAGGGGCGCAATCTGCACAGGTGTGTGGATTTCCCAGCAGCCTAAGCGAAGGAGTGGAAACAGCATTCCGTTGAATCCAGAGTTTGGAAGTTTTGCTGAGCTGGGGGTAGCTGACGGGTAGCAGGACGAGATAGATAGGGACTGAGAGTGAGGCATGGACCTGGGATGGAAACTGGATGGGCAGAAGGGAAGACAGGAGGCACTAATACAGGGGATGCAGGAATCGTGGGTCTAGAAACAACAGAGCTAGTCAAATAGGGGAAGTGGAGAGACCAGGGATCGTGGGACAAGAGTGACAAGGTAAACTTTAAAAGAGATTAAGGAGCTATCATTGATGTTGTAGCTGAAGGCACAGGAAAACAAAGGTCACCGAAAATGGAAAATGGGCATTTCAAATGACAGAGAGGGTGGGCCGCCCACACAAATGTCGAGTGACTCAGAACATAGAGGGACCTGGAATGGGAGGTAAACTGCGAGCTGGATGCTAAAACTTCCGGGGAGTGAGGGAAAGTGACAAGAGGTCTACAAATTGCACAAGGGCAACTACTGGTGGTACAGTTCATTAGATACCCTGAAAAAGTCCTCATTTCAGAACTCCTACAAATCACAGCGTCAAAAATTACATACATCCTTTTGCAGGACTGAGGCTAGAATTTATCCATTCTGTATAGGTCTGTAAATGCCAAACCAAACTAAAAACTTCAAGCAGTTCTAGGTTGGAACATACCTAGCACAATCCTGGGCAAATTCTTTCTGGAAATGGAATCTCAGCTTAAGTTCCACATCATTCCCACCCATGCAGGGTTCACTTGAGACTGAACATGAGTCCACAAAGCAAAATTACAAAATATGCTAGGACACAAGCCGCAAAGCTAGGTAATCAGAAGGAAAAGAGACCAGAAATTTAAATTCCAAATTGTCAAGTATGGATAATAGATATCAGGAGGAGAGGAAGCTAGTAATTCAGTTCAATGGCACATACCTGGAAGACAACTTGGCTATTTAAGTCAAAAATCTTAAAAACTTCCATTCCTTTTTGTTTAGTTACTTTAGTCCTTCAACGTGTTCCAAAAAAAGATCAAATATGGATGTATAATGATATTTATCATAGTGTTATTTATAATAATAATAAGAAAACCACTTGGAAACAACCTTCATGTCTAAGAAGAGGATAATGAATGAGTAAGTGATAAAAATTGTAGTGTATTATTCTACTTAGAAACAGTTTTACTGACATGAGAATGTGCTTCAATATAATATTAAGAGACAAGAGTAAGATAAGAAAGTACTTGATATATATGACAGTGTTCAGCTCTCCAATTTGTTTAGCTAGATGGAAATATTTAATTCCCTAGCATTCTGTTTAAGTGGTATTTGATTAATTCAACAGAAAGGGCACAGGAAAATTGATGGTCTTGCCAAGATTTGGTTGGAGGATTCAGGTGTATTAAAGAGAAAAGGCCACAGATAAATTTAAGTGTAAGGATATATAAATAATAGCGGTTCACAAATAGAATTTAATTTCAAGCTCTGATGTGCTTAAAACTGTCACACAACATTCCCATCCTTTAATTAGAAACACCATCCTGAGTCTTTCTATTTTGGATATAAAGACTTCTCAGAGAATTTAGAAGTGAGTTAAGTTTCTGTTCCTGTCTTTGAATGTAATTATGTGGCAACTATTCTTCGGTAATAGGCAGGATACAGGCCACTTAAGTACGGATGATGTCACCACGGAGACACAGTAGCAGTGAAGCGCGTTCTTCTGCACGCCTTCCTTCTCTGTGAATTGAGAGGATTGAATCTTTTTTGACTCCACGGTGATTTGGTTAATGAAAGCACTTGTCATAGCACACAGGGAAGGATTCCAGAAATGCCTGCTAGCAGCAATTCTCAGATTGTCGTCGGCACAGAACCATCTACAGCAAAAACACAATCCTGTTCTCGCTTTTGTGCCTGGTGGAAAATTGCTTTACACTCTCCAGGTTTATCCCACAGTTGCCGAGTGACACAATAACATGTTTGTACTTTGCTTAATCACAAAAACAGGGACTCTGGCAAGAGTTTCTGAAAAGAGATCCATAGAGTCCAAATATATAGAACTGGAGCCAGAGCTGTGTGTAAGCCACCTCCCTCCTGAGTGCAAGGCAGTGTGTCACAGTGACAAGCGTGAGGGCTAAAGGGGCTGTTGTACACTTCACCTGCCTAATACTGCAATTTTCCCAGCTCAGTTTTGCCAGTTCTTCACCCGAAGGTTTTGGACATTAGTCTGGAAGTGTATTTGCTTAATACATGTTAGATGCAAACTGGTATTTATTGATTGATTCATTGTTCGGAAAATACTCAGACAGCTACAGTAGGTGACGGTCATACACAGAGGAACCTAGAGTGAGTAACCAGAGTTTATGCAAAGGAGATTTCTGGGATTCTGAGGGTCTTGAGAACAGGGACTATGTCTTGCTGATCTCATCTCCTGATCTTCCTGCCACAATGCCTGGCACCCAGGATATTCTTAGTAAAAATTTGATAAAGGAATAGATTTATAAATGGTGGCCAAGGCTCTATTACCAACTGGCCAAAATTCCCCTGAAAGTCCCTGTCTGCCTCTTAACTGCAATGAATCCCTCCTCTACCAGGGTTTCCCACTGCCACGCTCTGCCAAGCAGCTCTAACCTTCACCATTTCCATGAGAAATGTTCTTTTTACCTCACTTCCTGCTATAGATGTCAACTGTTAACTAATCCCTGGTCATGGTCATATTTTTGGAGCCCCGCACAGACTCGGACTGGAAAATTGAAGAACCAATATGAACAGAGGTCAATGGAAAAGGGACTTCATGTGCAGTCATATGGTGTTGGACAAGACATCCTGAATCCCTCAACTATGTAGGAAGGACTGGTCCAACTACTCAGGAGGAGCATATTTCCTAGGGAAGACCTAGTAGTCTTAGTTCTGGAGTAAAAAAGGATAGTGGATCCAACAGCGTCAGATTCAAATAAGGCATCCCATGGCACCAGAAGAGGTAGCCTTTACTAGATGGCGTTCCCTGGACAAACTCAGGCAGAGTGTCACCCATGCTAGAAGACTTCAAGGGGTCTAAATGATCTGTAGGATTTGACATAATTGCTAACAAATGTTGGTCAGCTTTTCCCACGTATATGTAAGAAGTGAGCAAATGTGTTTTGCACGTCAGTACTGGCCTCTTCACTAACAGAAGTTGGCTCCAGCCTATCAGACTCGAGTGTTCATCAGCCACAACTGTCACGGAAGGGGTGAGTGTAGGCTCAGAAGTAATGCCTAAATTGGGGACACAAGATCCTTCTTTGGGACCCTGCAGCTCAGGGAACATACAGGCGTCTGATGGTATCATCTTGGGAATACTGTGTTCTAACACAGGTTAACCAGGAGCCTAGAGCAAGGTCCATGAAGACAGGAATGTCCCCTGGTTGCCCCTGGGTATGGTACCTGATAGGTACTCGAAAAACAATTGGGAGGGAATGAACTCTCTGAGTGATTTTGCTCATAAATCCTTCTAAAGGCTATGGAAGGATGAGACTTCTTAGGTAATTTCTGTTTTGGATTATATTTGGCCAAAAAATTAATGCAGCACTGGATGTGGAAATGTGAATCGAATAAGCCCTGCCGCAGGGGAGTTGAAGCTGGGGCCACTAGCCGTTTGTGGCAAGGACACATTTTGTTTCTTCTTTAAAACAAAACATAAACCTTGGAAACATATTATTGTGTGCTTGGATGAGACCCTGGCCTTCTGCATCATATTAAATGGACGAGAAGTTTGTAATCTCAGCAGTTGAGATTTTTCTTATTGTGGACTCATTTTTTTCCCCTGCTGGTAATTAGCTAACAAGTTCAGCTAATTACTGCTCCTGGTTCACATCATTTGTGTGAGGACAGACAGTCATCTACTTGCCATGGTGGAAAGACATGATAATTATTCCAAAGTTTAAATCAAATTACTTGGCTGCAAGTGAGAGAGAGAGAGCTATAACTAAGACTCATTGCTGTTCTATAGCATTTGAATTTTCATCATATTTTTCTAAGAAATTGTCATACTTTAATTTTTGGCAGTGAGATATGATATCGACATTCTGAAAACATTTATAGATGATTCCAAAACATATTCATAAGTCCATAAATTATTTTGGTCCATGGAATCAAACACTGATACTAGATGATTAACGTTGCCCAAAGTTTCACATTAACCAGTACAATCTGATGTTACTTTTAACTCATCTCTCAGCAACACAAAAGGATTTTTTACAGCGATCTATAATGCAATAATAATTTCACCTAAATCTGGAGTTAGTTGAGAACAAGAACAAAAACCCCTGAATACGTTTTCATGCCCCTGAATACGTTTTCATGGACTTATTTAACAAACTAATGAGATAATGCAAAGCAAGAGTTTTTTGTTTATTTTTGTTTTTGTGGTGCTGGGGATCAAACCCAGGACCTCATACATGCTAGGCAAGTGCTCTGCCACTGAGCTGCATTCCCAAGCCAAGATGTACGTTTTGAAATTGTGAAACACTTCTTTTATCCATCCCATAAGAATGCTACCCAAAGGGTTATTATGATTAAACAGTTAGTCCACTACTCAGCACAAATTCTAAATGTTGCTGGCAATGAAAGATCTTTTAAAGCTTTTTTTTTTTTTTTTGGACTTAAGATAATTGATCTTATGTAAGTGGATAGAATTATGGGATCCCAATTTAGAAGGGTTTCTGGCATTGATGAATGTGGAAAGATTTTCCCAGCTATAAATTGGTACTTGGTAATGTTGTCAATAGAAATATATGTATCTGTGAATACTAAAAGTTATGATATGAAAGAAATAGTCCTATGTGTCCCCGTGGCTCATTAGTCTTCAAAATTATAAAAATGTTTTCTTTTTACAAAATGGAACCATTTTTTCCCAAATTTCATGGGTGTCATGTAGGTAAAACTGGTCAAAGTAGGACCACTGTGATGACAGTTTTCTCAAGGAATGGGTGACCCTCCATAGCAACCACCCTAGGGGATCACAGGGTGTAGCAGAGCTGGATTTGAAAATCAGTAAGTTACCCTTCTTGGCCCAAATGTCCATCATCCTGGAATCCACTCAAAGAGTGGAAGGAAGGAAATAACAAAGGTGAGCGCAGGAATTTGTGAAAGCTAAAACAGATCTATGAGGATCAATATATGCAAAAGTTGGTTCTATAAGAAGGCTAAAGGAAATAGCATGCCTGGAGACGCCTGAAGGGGGCGAGGAAGAGCGATGGTAGAAATGGAACAGAACTCCCCTACTGAGGCAGCAGAGGCCAGAAGATGGCAAGAGGGTATGGGAAGCAATGCTGCAGCCATCGATGCAGACACAGAAAATGTGCACCCTCCTAGAAAATCTCACTCACTAAAAATGGCTCAGGAAGAAAGAAACAATTGAGAAGTTCTCTGTTAGCTACGATGAATCAAGGATCAAAACGTCTCACCAGACACAGGATATTTTGTAGCATTCGAGGAGCCTGTCCCTGTCTCTGTGTTGCTTTGCTTATGGCAGTCATAGAAAAACACCACCCACTGGGTGGCTTAAACAATAGGCACTCCTGTTCTCCCCAGGCTGGAGATTAGCTCTTCAAGGTCACAGTGTCTGCGGGTGTGATTTCTTCTGCAGTCTGCTCTCCACGGCCTGGGGACTGCTACCTTCTTGCTATACTCCCATGTGGTCTTTCCTCTGTGTGTTCACCCCCAGTGTCTGTTTTGGGGTCCAAAATTTCTCTTATAGAGACGCCATGCAGACTGAATTGGGGCCCACTTAGCCTCATTTTAACTTGATCGTCTCTTTCAGGGCCGTAACCCTGCGTCTTCAAACACAGTCATATTCCAAGGTACTGGGGGTTAACGCTTCTTCAACAGATGAATAATTCAGCCCATAATGCCAATCTTTACAAGCTATTTCAAGTTGCAGAAAAGTGATACAATACATCCCAGCTCATTCTGATACCAGACAAGGATAGTATGATGGAATATAGCTGATCAGTCTTTACCATGAAAATAGAAGGAAAATTTTGTCAACAAAAATCATCCACACCAACAGTATATTTGAGAATCTAATAATCATGCTTACTTTATTACAGAAACTTATACTAAAACTCTATGCTTGGCAATTAAAATTCATGGTAACAGTCTAAAATCAATCAGTTTACCAGTACTTAGTGATTAAAGAAAATCTACTTATTTGAAAACAAATTTGATTTACTTGAATTGAAAGTTTGAGTGGTCTTACATTCACTAAAACCTGTGAGTCTTTTTACAAGACTGAGTTTTACTTTGGTATTGTCCCTGTTGTGGTCTTACACTCATTAAAGCTCTTCAAGTACTGCAGTGGCCTTTTAGGTACTCACGGCCGTGAAGCTGAAGGACCCATGTTCATGAAAACACCCTGGTGTTTCACACAAGTCCTAATGAGCGTCTGGGTGAATGGGGCAGAGGAGAACGCCAGTCTGTGGCTTTAAATGGGCTTTTGGAGCCTATGTCTGTCAGCCGGTGGCTGCTTAAGCCTGTTATTTTCAGACAGTAATCAAAGAGGAACGCAGCATTCCACCTCCCCCATGTTATTTACGTGCCTTAATATAAAATCAGCGTTACGAAACTCATCAGAGCACCCTGGATCCTGCATGAGCATTTGCGATCACAAGTGGGTGCTATTGAAAAAGAGAAAGAAAGAACGCGGTGGCAGGTGAACACCGTTCAGCCAACTTTTTAGGCTTAAACATCATCCCAGGAGTTCGATAACCATTGACCGACCACCTGTCTGTCTGTCTGTCTATAACTATGGGAATAAGCTGTCATATATATGAACATCTAAAGAAAAAGCTGCATGTCTTATTAGCTGAGGTTACTGTGGCAGAGAAATTCAGGTCAGGAGCAGGGTCTCTTCGAATGTGTCTCTCTGTGGATGGACCAGTTTTGCTCTGTCCTGTGACCTCAGTCTGCCACCCCCGCCCCCTCATTGGTTACCTTGCCAGTGCCAGCTACCTGCCACTAGGTGGACTGGCTAAGACCGTAAGTGAAGTAGGACAAGTTTATACCCAGTAACCAGAAAAACTCGGAGTTTAGATCTCACTGACAGTGAACCATGCATGCTTGAGTTTCTTTGTATATGAAGGATGGCATTTCTTAAGATAATCTTATCTCGGCATGTGAGACAACATTTTGAAATATTAACAGATTTTTCCCCCTGTTATCTTTGTGCCTTGCGATACTGGGACATTCACATTCACTTCCATAGGAAAGGGTGACAGCCTGGAGTGTCCAGCACCGTGACATCAGCTCCTGACTTGAGTTTCATCAGCCCCGGTCTGGCAGAAGATAACCATTCAGAAAGATTCTTTTTCTTTTTTTTAAAGAAAGAGGGGACAGAGGGAGAGAAAGAGAGAAGCAATTTTTTTATTTTTTTTTTAGTTTTTCATGTGACTTTCATTCCTTGGACACTTTGTTGTGTATGTGGTGCTGGGGTTTGAACTCGCGTACTCGTGTATGCCAGGCAAGCGCTGTAACTGCTGAGCCACCGCTCCAGCCCCAGAAGGATTCTTACGATAAACGTGGAGGCAGATAATCTCAGGATGATCTGGTATGACCTGCATCAAGCATATTGAAGAAAGAAAAAATGGGGTTCTGGGCAGTTGGCTGGAGAGTGTCATCAGGTTCCCTGCCTCATTGTCTGGTACAGAAGCAGGGGATGAGCTGGTGAGACTGGGAGGACACTGAGGCAGTTTTTCCCTGCTTGGTGTATGTGTTGGGAGCTGCAGGAAGATGGCAAGAGAGGCCCCATGTGGGGGAGGCTGTAGGTCAGGAAGCAGGAGTGACACAGCAGTGACCTTGTAGATCTCTTGTCCAAGGCCAGTGAAGACCAAATGGGATTGCGGACTTCTCAGAGGATGCGAGCTCAGGGAACGTGGGCCAAGGCAATGTGCTCACCTGGAGCCAGACTCCCTTTTCCTGCACCATGCCTTGCTTCCATAGGAATTCAGAATTCCCAGTCCCAAAATCCAATTTCATTGCTTTCTGGGATGCTTCCTTAGATCCATCTTTATGAGGCTGAGGGCAGAATGTTCTTCTGGCATTTGTGCCCTGGACCAGAGCAGGTAGCCAGGGGTGGCTGGTTGTGGGGTGTTAACAGAAAGTGCATACATGGGTAGGAGATGTGCACACAACCTCCCACAGTGCAGGACAGCCCTGGAAGTGGGCAGAGAAGGAGTGAGCTAGAAGCCCACCTTGTTCCAAGCCATCACAAAGCTGTATTTGTTAAGGTTGGAGGATAGAACTGTTGTAATAAGCAGTTTGTTAACCTGATTTTTAACTTTTAAATATGTAAACATAGAATATGTGGACCTCCATTTGTTCACTTGCTCCAAATCCCATAACACAAATGTTATTAACAGGCTTGGATATCACCATGATAAGATAAATATCCTCCTCATTCAGGTCCCACACACATCCCCTATTACTTAGCAAATTTTCTGGAGCTTCACCCAACTCCAGGGAAGGAGAAACATAAGTAAAGTTAGGAAGCCCAAATTAACTGAGGTCTTTCCAGCCAGAGCCTTCATAAACTCTAATTCCACCGTTCCATTAGATGTATGCTGTAAGGCACACAGTTCACATGGACTGATTCTCTGTAGGGTGGTCCCTTGACTTGGCCACTCATCTTCTTTCTGATCATTGGCTTCTGTTTACTTTAACCTTCTACCATTCCTCTGCCTGTCCAATTAGTCTATAAAGCTTACCTGCCATTTAGAACTTGTTGATCCTTCCTAACTTATTACCTATATTATACAAGTCAGCTGTTGTTAAGAATCTGCAACTCAGGGCTGGAGCGGTGGCTCAGTGGTTATGGCACTCACCTGGCATGCATGAGAACATGGGTTCCAACCCCAGCACCATGTAGACAATGGAGTGTCCGAGCAACAAAGGCCAGATGAAAAAACTAAACAAAATTGATTCTGTCTCTCTCACTGTCCCTTTCTCTCTGAAACAACAACAGCAACAAAAAAGAATCTGTAGCTCATGAGATTGTTGTCTATTTAAGAAATTGTATGTGATATATATGTGTGTGTGTACACACACACACACTTACTGAACAGCTATTTACTGGACACCTGCTAGGTGTCAGATATGTGTTAGATGCTGGGAATTCAAAACCAATTATGGTCTGTCCTCACAGGAATCCTGTGGTGATACAGCCAGGTAGCTGCTGTTCTTATATTAAGTGTTTAAGGTGATGGAAGGATAGGGCCTCAAGGAGGAAATAGGAAATGTCTAGCTGTCATCTGTAGGCCAAGGAAGGCATTCTAGAAAACTTGGCATCTTTAGTTGATCCTGGAAGGATGAGTTGTGAGGTTGATAAGCAGTATCTAAATTTCTTAGAGATTATTGGCACGTCTTCTTTTCTGCTTCAAGTGATTATGGGAGAGACTTTTGGTTCAGCATTAAGAGCATAGCAAGTCTATTTTCAGATTAAATGTATTCATTCAATACCTTCAATGGTATTTCTTTGTAAAAACAAACCAGTAGGAAACATGGCTAAGCAATTTAAGGGAAACCTAGTTTTACCTGCATATCCTGGAGAGATTCCTCATGACCTTGCTTACATTCAAGGTTAGTATGGTCTTGTAGTGTGGAGCACTTCGGTGTTGGTAAAGTGATTCCTATATTATCTGATTAAGGTTTAACGAAATCATCGATTCGTTCAAATATTGAATAGCTATGAAGAGATGACAAATGTGATTAGTTCCGGGCTGGACACTTTCTCTATGTTAGCTCAATACAAAAGGCAGAAGTGACTAGGGGGTGTACCTGAGTGGCAAAGCGCTTGCCTAGAATGTGTGAGGCCCTGGGTTCAATCCCAGCACCACAGAAAACAAACCAAAAGGCCCAAGTGACCTGCAGGTTGAGTTTCAAGAGCACCCATTTCCCCAAGCTCTTACATCCAACGTGTCTCTACTGTAGGCGAAAACTCTGTCCTCCCCACCGTTAGCAGAGGATCTACAGCAGTCCTAACTTTGTCAGAAGGTACTGCCTTTGGGATGTGGAGCGGTGGCTCAGCGGTTACCACACTTGCCCGGCATGCCAGTTAGTTCAAATCCCAGTGTACCATGTGTACAATGAAGTGTCTGAGCAACAAAAGCCACTTGAAAAACTAAACAACGTTGATTCTATCTTTCTCTCACTGACCCTCTCTGAAAAAAAAAATAAGAAAAGATGTCCCTTGTCTGTTTCACTCATATCACCACCAGTCAAAACCATTGGCATTGCATCTGTACTGTCCCTTGGCCCCACTGTGACTGCTCAGAGCCACATCTTGCTTATGGTGGAAGAACCCATCACTCTGCTCAGTGCCCAGCCTGCGCCTGTGCTTGGGGAGTGTTGACCGAACAAATGTGTGAAACAGCATTGTGTTGTTGACAGCTGTCCAGCTGAAACTCCAGCAGACTACTTGTGTTTAGAACCAGTGAGTGTGTTTTGGTGAAAATGGAACAGTACACAGGGGGCTGGCATGGACTGAACCCCGCTCATGCGCTTCTGAGTGGAACTGGTATGATCGCTGCCCCTGGCCAGGTCAGGTAGGAAAGGCCCAGTTCAAGGAGCAGGCCCCAGCTCCTGCCTCAACAGTCGCCTTAACATACACCGCCCCAACAGCCATGGCGTCCTCTGGAGCTTACCGTCCTTTGGTCTGGGGCCAGCAGCCGGGGCAAAGGCGCATGTGCACAGGCTGAGCTGGAACTCCACCGAGCACTTGGCCCCATTTTGCTCTCATTAACCAGGTCAGAATTGCTGGCTGCAGTTGCTGTCAGGTGCGGGGAATCAGGTCTATGGGGACATTTGACATCATAGGGCCCCTCTTATTCTAATCAGCTTGTTTTAGCACAGCTTCTTTGTATAAACACATCAGTGGAGGGAAAAAAGTTCAGAAGTTGAAGGCCGTTACATAATCGCTTTATGAATAACATGCAGCTCCTAAAGTCTTTTTCGGTTACATTTTCAAATCAGGTTTTAGAAGCAAGACAATTTTAGATTCTTATAGTAAGAACAAATTTAGAAACCTTCATAAGGTGTGACGCATTTGATGCAAAATATAGATGGACAGGAATGATCTTTCTTATTAAGAAGTCCAATTAGAGGATGGTCACTAAAATATATATGAACCAAGGTCAGTATGTCAAATGACACCCTGAAGGCTAACGCGGAAGATGAAGTGGTGTGTGTGGTAGGCTTCGGATAGTCTGGCTTTAAAAACTAAAGCAACTCTATGTTTCAGGAAAAAAATTAAAGTACAAGGCTTTGGGCCCCATTTCCTTGGCTCTGGGGGAGTCTTTCAACTCTTGAAGCAGAGCAGACCAACCTGGGATATCTCCAGGGTCATGAGCTTTCTGTGGTGCTGCCTGCATGTGCAACTTAATTATTTAAATATTTCCAGACTCGAATGACCCATGAGCTAACATATTTTTAATTCAGACTTTCAGAGCACAAGCTGTACGATGTGCCCTGAAAAAATGATGCTTACTTAAAGTTCCATGCCATGTCTTATTTCGGTGCCCACCTTTCACATTATAAATGCAAACTTGTATCCAAATTTCAAGGGAACAGGGTCCTCCTAGTGAAAGCTCTCACGCGGAGGTCTAGAGGTGGTCAGTTGTTGATTTCAAGGAGAGGAAGAATGTTGTTAGAATAAAGAAAAAGAACATTACCAGTATGCTCTACTCAATTTAGCCCTCCAAAGATAAACACAGTGGTGAATCATTACATGCTGATGGTACTATTTTAATATTAATTCTGTAACCTTTTCCTACTGCCTTCCCGGTCGACTGAGTGGGTGGGTTATAGGTAGAGTCACTTCTGGAAGAGTTTGTTCCTCTCAGCCTCCTTCTTGATTTTCCTACAGTTCAGACTATTTCTGACATAAGCAATATTTATTGGGGGCTCTTAAAATAGGACTTTAACAAATAAGAGAATAGTTGAGACTTATTCAGTTTGTAGAGATGCTATTAAGTTGGACAATCCACAAGTTATCAAGCTTTTTTATTTCAAATGAATTACGTAAAGCCTTTGGCACTGGCCACATGGTCATTGGCCAGAGAAGACCTTGACCCCAGCAAGCCAGGTCCGAGAGTCCTCTATCCCTCAGTCCTGATACTGCATCTTTTTAGCTCAGGTCCGTTTCCCATGCTGGGGCTGGCTAAGAGAGCTGGTCACCTGTTCTCAGGTTTGTTTCTTGGTAATTATTTGTGTGTTGCTGAGGTTCCTGTTTGTCTAGATCAAACCAGAAAAGAGACCCTTTCCTGTGTTGGTATCCCCAGACTGTAAGCAGAGTATTGTTGATAAATGCATAATGAGCATTTATGGGTGGATTATATAAATCTTCAGCAAGTGAATGTTTGTGGAAATAGCCAATCCCTCTATCAGAATCACCACATGTGTCTGTGAGGCTGTTGCTAGGACTTCACAGCGAACTGGCTGGGCTGGCCCCTGCCCTCTGCCCTGTGGCTTTTGTCAGTAGCCCCCTTGCTGTCTGCACAGCCCTCCTGTCCTCTTTGCCTGCCTTTGCTCCCGGGAGCCACATCAAGCCCCTATCATTCGGCTCTATGCGCTGGATCTTTCTTTCAGTTTTTCACTATGTTTTCCTCTCCACACTGGAAAAGCACATTTATCCTCCCCACCACCCACCCCGGTTTCAGGGGAGGGATATGAATGATCTCCAGGAAGACAGTTGATCACCCCAGCCTCTCAGAAATGAGAGAAATGCCACTTAAGAGCTGCCAGCTGTCCCTTCCTTTAAAGCTACCTCAATAGCTTTACTTTTTCTGCTTGGGCCGTTGTGTTGAAATGTGATACTGGCTTCCAGATGAATGGCAAAGGCCTCATGCATTTTCATGAAAAATGTAGGCTTGAGTTCTTTTATTCGAGATGAACACCATCCTCTACCTGCAGACTCTTCCGAGAACCAGGAGAAGTCACTGCTCCCTGCAAGCCAGCTCCCAGGTGTGGGCATCAGCTTGGAACGAGAAGTCCTGCATGTCATCTTTGCAGAGTTCAGCGTTAGCTCTTCCTGACTCTTGGATCTCTCTGCTGCTCTTTTTCCTGATAGGGAACCAGTGATAAAGGCATGAGAAGAATTTGATTCCCCCATTCCTCCCTCACTGAACACATGCATTAGGGTTTAGAGTCTTAGAAGACCCCTGTGTACGTTACACTGACACTCTTCATTGTTTTTCATTTTCTAGTCTTTTCTCCTGCTAAATGTTCTTTGTGTACCTTCTCAAATCCCACTGCTGTTGCCCTTCTTCACAACTCCTCCAGCCACCTGCCATTTTTTTTACATGTTCCCTGCATCTATGGAAGTAGCCATGGCTGTCCTTGAGCTTGTTTCTGTGGAGAGGGAACTTTTGTCAAGATGACTTGATGAGGGGCTGGGGGAGTGGCTTGGCCGTTATGGCACCTGCCCAGCATGCACAGTTACGCGAGTTCAAACCCCAGCACCACACACCCAACGAAGTCTCAGAGCAACAAAGGTCACATGGAAAACTAGATAAAATTGCTTCTCTCTCTTTTTCCCACTGTCCCTCTCTCTTTAGAGAAAAAGAAAAGATGCTTGATGACATGTAGTTTGTTAAGACAATGAGGATATGGTAGTTTGAATAACGGCCCCACAAAGAGTTCCACATCCCAGTTTCCAATCCTGTGAATATGTTACTCTACATACCAAAGGGACTTTGCAGATGTGATTAATGATATTGGGTTGGGGAAATTATCCTGGATTATTCAGTTAGGCTCAATGTAATCACAAGAGTCCTTATAAGAGGAAGACAAGAAGGTCAAAAGAAGAGAAAGCAATGTTTTGGGGTTTTGTTTTGTTTTTTTTTTTTTTTTTGGTTGTTGCTTGTATTTGTTTTTGTTTTCTTTAACAATGAGAGAGAGGGACAGTGAGAGACAGAATCAATTTTATTTAGTTTTCCATGTGGCTTTCATTGCTCCAACACTTGGCTGTGTACATGGTGCTGGGGTTTGAACCCATGTCCTCACATATGCCAGGCAAGTGCTGTAACCACTGAGCCACCTCTCCCGCCCCAGAAAGTAATGTTTTGGTAGGGCAATTTTTGAAGTGCAGAGGCTACAGCTAAGGAATTCAACATAGCCTGTGCACTGGAAGAACCCAAGCTAGAGCCTCCAGAAAGAACACAGCCTTATCAACACCTTGATTTTAGCCCTGTCAATCTCATTTTAGATTTCTGACCCAGAGCTGCAAGAATGAATTCAAGCTGATTTAAGCTTCTAAATTCATGGTAATTTTTTTACAGCAGCAACAGGAAACTAATACTGATAAAAGAATGGTGCAAGAAGGAAACTAAAAGCAGAATTGTAAACTACATAAAGAAAGCAGGCAGAGGTTGGCTACAAACTTCTCTAAGAACAAATCACCCAGCTCCCCAGCTCTGGCCATTTCCTTGCTCCTACGTCAGAACTTGGTTAAACCTTGATTGCAGTCCAGCGCCTGTCCTGGTCTTGCCTCTGTGTCAGATTCAAATGTTCATCTACTTTTCTATAATCATCTTGCAGGCATTAGCAGATTTCACGTTACTCAAAGGTAGCAGCTAGATGTTGCTGAGGCTGATCTCTCACACATGAATTCAAGTGATCCCCCAACTCTGCCTCCCAAGGAGATGGGGCTGTAGAAGTGCACCCCTGCGCCCAGCTCCTGACCCTTTCTTATAACCTACTAGAGAGAATTATCTTGGTGAGTGTGGGTAGCAGGCTGCCCCTAAGTATGTCAGCCATTTGTCAGTTGAGGGGAACCTGCTCTTTCAACTAAATGGTGGCCTGTGGAGAGAACTAACTTAGACTATATTTCTGCAGAGTCTCAGTCTCAGTTGTTTCCCATCGTTTACTGATTTTATAACAGTACACTCACCACCAAGCAGCTGTGAGTGCCCTGTCGGCAACAAGCCACCCCTTGCTTAATCAATAGGTCAGGAGCACTTTTTGGCCAGTTACTCAGCACTGAATCAGACAGATGCATTTCTCTCTGATCTGGTGACCTGGTTGTATCGCTGCCGACTCAATCATTATTTGAGCATTGGCCATAATAAAGTGTATCTAAAGTTCCTGAAAACTATTTTTAAAACTCCTTGAAGTGATAAATAAATTGATCTGAAAAATGGTGTGCATATATCATTCTGCCTTGATTTATAGATTTATAATTTAGTCTTCAGAAAAAATTTTTAAATGCAGCTATCTCCTGGAAATTAGAAAGAGGCTTGTCTTGTATCTCAGCGCAATGAGGCAGAAATTCTACCATGTTTATTTTCCTACTAAAACCACTAATTGCTATCAAAGATCAAGAGGTTCCTTTTCTTTTTTTTGCCAAGGCACAAAAAGATGAGCTTTGAACATTTTATTTGTTCAATTGAGACAAAACCCTGGAGCTTTAAAATAAATTAATCTTTTACATTAAAATCGGGAGTTCAACATGATCAGATTTTATAAAAAGGAGTTGGACACATGGGTTGGGACCCACTCCCAACCAATGTGGACCTGCAAATGCAGATGCTCCAGTAAGAAAGATCTGAGTTCGAATCCAGGTCTACCATTTGTGCCTCTTGAAACATGTTTCTTAACCTTGCCAAGCCTTGGTTTATTTATCTAGAAAATGGAAATAATAATAGTAACAAACTCAATCTTGTTGTTAGGTTTAAACGAGAGCATATCTAACAGAAGAAGTCATTTCCACCTGGTAAAAAGTCAGTGCTCAGGCTGGAGCAGTGGCCCAGCGGTTACAGTGCTTGCTTGGCATGCACAAGTATGCGAGTTCAAACCCCAGCACCACATACACAAAGAAGGCTTGGAGCAACAAAAGCTACATGAAAAACTAAATAATATTGATTCTCTCTTTCTCTCTCTCTGACTGTCCCTCTTTCTCTTAAAAAAAAAAAAATGTCAATGCCCAAAACGTGAGTGCTGCTGTGGTGCTTCCTGGCCTGAGAATCTGAGACAGGTGTCAGCTCTGGGTTACAGGCCTGCAAACAAGAAAGAAATCCCAGGAATGGTTCCCTGAGTCAGAATCACCTGGAAGAAGGCCTTCTTGGGACCTTGGATCTGGATAGGTTGCTGGTCTGATAAACTGACTTCCACTTAACTGCCAGTGCTTCCCCTGACTTAGTAAGGCCAGGCTGATGTTGAACTTCCTTTTCAGAGTGCAGCTTTCAGTTTCCGTAGGAGCAAATTCTGTGGCTCAGACAATTAGACACCTAGGAAATCTCATTCGCATGTCAGAATTTGCTTTTCAGGGTGCACCTGGGTGCATTGGTTTTATTTAAAAAGCTAAAATACTTCACATACTGGGAAGCGACTACTCCAGGACTTCCTTCACCCAGACGGGCTGCTGGGGTCTGGTTTGGGTTTTGTTTTTAATTCCCCCGCCACCTGTACATTTACTTTGAAGTTCACGTCAGACTTGTAGTCTTGGGTCTCAGATGGTCCTTCATTCTCTCTCTTTCTTTTGCATTGTCAGTGATAAGACAAATACGTTCCTGGACTTCCTTTTAGTGACCGCAGAGGGAGTGCTGTGCTGTGGACCCTTCCCCTAGGTACACACTTGGAGATCTGTCTTCTTCATGCTGTTGTACCAATCTTAGCAACAGACATAAGCACTCAAAATTTTCAAGACCAAAAACTTTTGCTTAATACTCATTTTCAAACTTTTACCTTATACTGCCTGGGGAAGTGGTACAGTGCTTGCCTACCATCTGAGAGGCGCTGGGTTTGATCCCCAGCTCTGCAAACAAAACCAAACAAAAACTCCAACTTTTTCCTCCAATTTCCAGATGAACATTAGTGCTATGGGCATTACAACAGTTATACCCAAAAAGGTGGGAGGCAGGGAGGGTTAGGTGAGATGAGCGTGGGAAATCCTTGGTAGATAACAGGAAGAGGAAGAGTTCACACCTACACTCTCACCACACCACCTCCCTATTTTATTTTATTTTTCCTACTGGGGATTGAACCGAGGTATGCTCTAACTCTGAGCTATGTCCATATACCTTTTTATTTTGAGATAGGATCTTGCTAAGTTGCCAGGACTGGCTTCAAGTTTGTGATCCTCCTGCCTCAGCCTTCAGAGCTGCTGGGCTACAGGCGTGTGCAGCCACACCTGGCCTATGACCTCTCTGAGAAACAGGATGTGGAATCTGCAGGAGTTGAGGGGAGTGGGTAGAAGAGAAATGGTGGACTGGCAGCATGGGGGGTAGCTCAGTAGTAGAGCTCTTGCCTACTACTGTAAGGCCCTGGGTTCAATCCCTAGCACGTGCACACACACATACATACACACACACACACACACACACAAACCAAGGGTGGTGGAGGTGATTCAATGAGTCAGGTATTTAGACGGTTTCTCTGAGACTGGTTATCCCAATTAATCATGGTACCAATTGTCCCTTGTCATTACAAACTTGCATAGGGATACCCAGCTTGTGAGTGAAATGAGGGCTCTAACCAGATCCTCTGAATAGTTGAGAGAATAGTTAAGAGACACTAGAATCGTTAAGAGAATGCTGTCCTTTTGGTGCATATTTAGAAAAAATACAATGAGCATAAAGAACTTATTCACAATGACTTTTTAAAAAACACATTAAATAAAGCATCAGTATGAACAAACCAAGCAGTGATTTTATTTGTGTGGTGGTAAGTAAAAGTAGAGTAATGGAAGTTTCATGTGCATCCTGTTAGGGAGGTTTCCTTAGAGAAGGTGAGAATGATGTAATTGCTTGAATGAAGGAAAGAAAGTGATCCAATGATTGAGTAGGAGAGGAAATGTGCCTGGGAGTTCAGCAACCAGCAGAGAGAGGGGACATAGAGACCTTATTGGTGGTAACAGCAGTGGACCCTACCCATAAAAAATCATGCAGAAGAGAGTCAGGAGGACAAACAGGACTTTGATAGAAGGAGTTTGGGTTTCACATCGCAGACAAGGATACTGTGGTAATTGCTCAGAAGAACATCAGAATGTTATTTTAATATTTGCATATATTTAAAAGTTATATAGGTGGCTGGAGCGGAGGCTCAGAGTTTTGGCACTTGCCTGGCATGTGCAAGGACCTGGGTTTGAACCCCACATGCACAACCAAGTGTTGGAGCAACGAAAATCAGATGAGAAACTAAATAAAACTGATTCTTTCTCTCTCTCTCTCTCTCTCTCTGTCCTCTCTAACAAATAAATAAATTTTAAAGAAAATCTATATATATGGGCTGCTGTGTATCATGCATATTATGTGAATACAAATAAAATGTGTTAAAGGTCAAGATCAAGGTGAAACAGACAATGTTTCAAAAATAGCAAAAGTTTATTGCATAAGTAAGACAAATTCCTATGGACAAATAGCATTTTTTTAATGAAGGCAATGACTGAGTATATCATAATTTTTCAAATTTAACAGTTCATGGAATAGAAAGTTTGTGACTTGATTCTCAAGAAGTTTATTTTGGTACCTGGTTTTAATGACAATCAGAGTTGAAAAAGATACCTCAATGAAGAAGTAAGTGCATTGTTGGCTGAGTATGTCAATCATGACCCGACTCGATTGACCTTTCACGTACAATGCTTGATTGAGGCTCAGCTAGCAAATGGCTTTCTTCCTGTTGTCTTTAGTTGTGATATTAGTATTAGGTACTGGGGATTGAACCCGTGGGTGCTTAACCATATCCCCAGACCTTTTCTTATTCTTTAATTTTGAGAGAGGGTCTCCCTAAATTGCTTAGGGCCTCGCTAAATTGCTGAGGCTGTTTTGAACTCACGATCCTCCTGCCTCAGCCTCCTAAGCTGCTGGGATTATAGGTGTGCACCACTGCACCGTGGTATCTTCGGTTATTCTTGAAAGCTAACTGGTATGTATTCCCTCTTTGTATTTTAGCAAATGAGCTGAAAAATCCACTGAAATTCTTCATTTTAAAACTTTTACAACCAGATTAAGGATTCAGCTTCCTAATTTGTGTCAACTCCATGCTATGAAAGTCCTTTCAGCGTGTTTCAGATCTGACACATAGGAAAAGTGAAAGTGTCTGGAAAAATTAAATATCACAATAGCTTAGTGGTTTCTTCTTATTTGTTGATAGCTTGATTGGCAGTGTTGGAGATCAAACCCAGGGCTCACGCATGTTCTACCACTGAACTACACCTTCAGGCTGGTTGCTTATCTTTCATATAAAATAAATGTTAAGAAAGTTCTAATATTCTTTTCCCTCACAATAGTGAATCCCTTTGCACCCTTCCTTTGGTGCACATTAAATCCATGTTGGAGACATTTGATTTAAGTAACCAAGTGGTTTCCATTCTTCAAGTAGTTGTTCTTCATTTTTGAAAAGATCTATAACCATAAAGTTTTCTACTAACTTAAATCTAAAACTAGTCATCATGTCTGAAGCTAAATCTAAAATTATCCAATGTTTCTGTTCTCCTTTCACACTTTGAACCCACCCACCCCCACATGTCATGATGTGGTCGGGTTTTATGCCTTCTTGCAAACATTTCTGTTAATTCTGAAAGCACTGCTTTAGAATCAATGGTTATTTGCATATCCTAATACATTATTAGCAACTTGCATGCTGCCCTTTTGATCCTCTGCCTTCTCTTGGGATTTTTTTTTCATCTTGCCAAAGAGCCATAATCCTGTAGTAATTTTCAGCCCGTCTGCAGTGGTAAAAGCGCAGTTTTGCTGATGAATGGTAGCATAGCTAAATGTAGGCTGTGAGGGTGACAGTCATTTGCTGCCAGCATCGTGTCTTGTGGCATCTATAACTGCTCATGAGAAGTCTGTGCTAGTCTAAATGTCATGACTTTCATTTCCAAGATTTTCTGTGAGTTATTTTCCATATCCGTCTGTTTTTGTCTCAAATCCACCTGTTTTTATTTCATATTTGCGTTTGTTTTTGGTAGATGCCACACCTTCACTTACCTCTTGGATAAACATACTTATTTTAAAAGTCTTTATTAGGCTCTTTGATAACATGGATATCATCATATTATTTTGTTATTTTATTTGCTTGCTTTTGTCAGTAGTGGCAGTCTTAAGACAGTCAGGCACTGCGTAACGGTGATGTTTCAGTTGATGACAGGCTGCATTGTGACAGTGGTTCCATAGGACTGCAGTGGAGCTGAAGAATTCCCATCAGTCGGTGACACTGTACCTGTTGTGATGTCCTAGCAAAATACATTACATTTTTATGGTGATCGGTATAAATAAAATTCTTTCATTGCCAGTTGTATGACAGTATAGCTCTCATGACTATGTATAGTACATATTATTCGATATTGATAATGAATGAATATGTTACTGGTTTATGCATTTACTATGTGTTTTATTATTATTATAGAATGTATTCCTATTTATTTTTTTTAAAAGGTTTCCGTAAAAAGCCGCTGTGTTACTGCAGCTGCGGCCTCATCTGTCTCATGTTTACTGTGTCTCTTAGTTGCACCAGGAGGCCAGTGATCACCTGCGCCATCTAGGAGTGTGTGTACTTGCATGCTATGACGTTTGCCCAGGGACAAGATTGCCCAGTGACATATTTCAGACAGTGCCTGCCCCACCATCAAACATGCAAATGTAGTTTGGAATTCAGCAGGTGCATTCATTTTGTTTGCTTTTTCTTCTTTGGGTTTGTTTTTTCTCTCTCTCTCCCTCTTTAATAGTTTTATGGTTTCGAAATCACCTCCACCTTGCTCCTCTGACCCTGCAGCCTAGTCGGGTTTTCGAATAGCTGCTTGGCACTCCTGCTCTATTTTGAGGAGATATATTCAGGGAGCCAGCAGGAAGCAAATTTGATTCCTGATGATAACTTGTCCTCCCGTCGCAGCTTTATAAAGTCCTGGCTCTTGGAGCTAGGACAATAGCCACTTTTTTCCCCCAACCTCATTTCTGAAGTCATTCACGCAGCCCCATTCAAACAGAGTCTAGCTCTGCTGCTGCTTTATCATTTGGTTTTAAACCTGTCACCCCCCAGGAGCTGAGAGCTGTGCATGTCGCATCTTGCACACAGCAGGGCTCTGTGGGCCCTTCACTCATTGCTTTGGGCTCTAGGTTCCCTTTCTGACTCGAGGGAAAAGTTGCCTAGTGCTGTGAGCCAGGCTGTGACTTCCTTGTGTGAAATTTTACCATCATTGCTGTGAGTCTGGAGCGGTGGGTGGCCTTGACCGTACATCCAGGCTTGTCAGTAGGGCTTCACGAAGACGATCGATCCAGTGTATGCTGAGAAGTCTCCTTGCCTCCAAATGAAGATGCTTAAGATGTGAAGTAGGGGCTGGAGCGGTGGTTCAGTGGTTACAGCGCTTGCCTGGCATGGGTGAGGATGCAGGTTTGAACCCCCAGCACCATGTACACAACAAAGTGTCAGAGCAACGGAAGTCGCTGTAAAACGAAATAAAGTTGATTCTGTCTCTCTCTTTCTCTTTCTCTCTCTCTCTCACTGTCCCTCTCTCAAAAAAAAAAAAATAAGATGTGAAATATAACTGGAAGACACAGTCAAGGACCATGAATAAGGAAAAAGAAGCAAATGTTAACAAGCGATTCAAGAGACCCCTCCCCACACTCTTTGACATAGGTGAAATCTCAAGCAGAGAATAGTTAGGAAGAATTGAAAATGCAGTCATGTCAAGTATTTCCCTAAAATCCCCATAATAGAACATTAGATAAATGTCTCATATTTCTTTGCCCAGAGCTTCCTGGAAAGATTGTCGGTGGCAAAAACTTTCTCCAGTGTACTTTTTTTGTATTGTTAATAGTTCAGGGATTTGGTTTAGTACTTAGGAGAGTTATAAATCCAAGCACTTTGCTCATCAAAACTATTATATCCAATAGCTGTTTTTGTAGGCTGAAATGCTTTCCAAACAGATTTCCAGTAGAATCTTTTCCAAGAGGAACTGGGAGCAAGCTTTCTTGTGGGTAGTTAATATTTTGGCACTTTTTATGCCTTTGCATGAATCAGAAAGTGAAAAGATTAGGGAGGCCAGGTAGGCTGAGCTGAGCTGCGCATCCAGAAGATCCACTGGACCAAGCAATAGCTCTGCTTGGGCAAAAATCCATTCTGTTAATTTCCCCATCATAAGGGGCAGAGTCTGACTTTGCGGAGAAGAGTTGGTCCTCTGAATGCCAAACCACGGTATTGTTAGCCTGAGTCTCTGGAGTTGCTGTGCTCCTTGGGAAGGTGTTTCTGGGGCTTATTATCCACAGCATCCCATTGAACCAGCTTTTCCCTGTGCCCCCAAAATGTGCAGAAGCAATGCAAAGGCCTAGGGTTTGGCTCGGTGGTAGAGCACTGGCCTGGTGTGCACAAGCCCATGGGTTCAGGGCCAGCACTGCAGAAAGCCACATGAGACCCACACAACTCTCATAGAAACCAAGACAGTCTTCTCTTTGAAATTAAGAGAGACGATGCTAATAGGATCCTTTGAAAAATGGTGTGGTAAAGACGTTTGCAGTGATGCATTTGAAGGCACTGGACATCACCGGCTTTTGACATTGCTATTTCAGCTGGACAGGCCTGCAGCCACTGACATCTTTACTACTTTAGTTGTTGTTCTTGTTGAAAAAAAATAGGGGCTGCAGCAGTGGCTCAGCAGTTATGGAGCTTGCCTGGCATGCGCAAGGACGTGGCTTTGAACCACAGTACCACGTACAAAATGAAGTGTCAGAGTAATGAAAGCCATAAGAAAAGTTAATACAACTGATTCTCTCTTTTAAAATTTTTTTTTTAAAAATTAGGGGGCTAGAGCAGTGGCTCAGTGGTATCATACTTGCCTGGCATGCATGAGGACCTGGGTTCAAACCCCAGCGCCACATACACAACTAAGTTTTGGAGTTACAAAGGCCAGATGAAAAACTAAATAAAGTTGATTGTCTCTCTTTTTTCTCTCTCTCTCACTCTCCCCCCTCTCTCTTTAAATAAATAGATAAATAATAAAATAAAATAGAATTAAATTCAACACTTTAGTTGATACATAGGAATTGTGCATATGGTGGAGGCAGTGTGCTGTGTTGTTTTTCTTCTTCTTTTTTAAAGAAAGAGGGGACAGTGAGAGACAGAGACAGAGAGAATAAATTTTTATTTAGTTTTTCACATGGCTTTCACTGCTCTTCACTGTGCACGTGGTGCTGGGGTCCGAACCCGCACACCTGCGCATGCCAGGCAAGCGCCACAACCGCCAAGCCTCCGCTCCAGCCCCAGTGTGCTGTTTTAATACATGTATACATCTTGTAAATAAGTCAGTAAGTGTGATTAACATGTTCATCACTTCAGACATTTATTATTTTTGTATGTGTGTGTGGTGAGACATTCAAATTGCCTGGCTTATTCCACTTAACAAGTGTCTTCTGGGTCCATCCATATTTTTGCAAGTGACAGAAGTTCATCCTTTCAAATGGCTGAATAATATTCCATTGTTTACTGATGGACACTTAGGTTGATTCTACATCTTGGCTATTGTAAATAGTGCTATAGCAAACGTGGGGGTACAGGTGTCTCCTCGACATTCTGATTTCATTTCCTTTTTATATATACCCAGAAGGATCGTTGTATCATGTGGTAGTTCTATGTTTAAGTTTTTGAGGAAACTCCTTGCTATTTCCATAAAAGCTGTATTAATTTACATTTCTACTGTAAGTGTTTAAGGATTCCCTTTTCTTCATATCCTTGCCAACATTATCTTTTGTCTTTTTGGTAACAGCCATTCTCACTGGAGTGAGGAAATATTACCTCTCTGTCGTATTGATTTGCATTTCTTTAATGAGTAGTGTTGAACATTTTTTCCCCAAATATCTGTTGGCCATTCAGACTTCTTCTTTTAAGAAATTTCTATGGAGGACTTTTGTACATTTTAAAATCACATTATTTGTTTACTTTTTTGCTATTAAGTTTTTGAATTATGGATACTAATCTCAGGTCAGATGTATAGTTTACAAATATTTTGTCCCCATTCTGTAGGTTATCAAAATCCTCATGCAAACAATCTCTTTTAAAAATCAGATGGTGAGGGCTTTTTCTTTCTGAAGCTGGGGATCCTGCTTCACTGAGGGTTCTTAGGGTTACAGATGTTCCAAATTACCTCTAATCCCAAATAAATTGGTCTAATTCTAAGCAAGCTGAGTAGTGTACATATGGGAAGGAGAATAAAAACAGGAATTAAACTCATATTTATAAATGTAATATGGAACATTTGGGTGTATTAGTGCTCCTTCTATGTGACATAGCATCTCTGGGACATTTATAAAGGGCCTGATGAACATTTTATATTCAGATATTCCTCGACTACAGCATATTAATTGTCAATTTGAATTAAAAGGAGTGGATTCTCCTGGGGCTGGAGGAAAATCGTCCATTTATTGTGATTTCCCTGCCATGTGGCCTTCTGAAGCTGGGAGGAGCAGAGAAAGGGTAGTGTGGTGCCAATGGCCAGGACAGGATGCAGGGGAAGGCTTGGCCATGTAGGCATCCTTTCAGCACAGACCATTCACCACAGACGCCCAACACTACCCTTGTTGTCGCTAGATGTCTTTCTGGGTGGCCCATCCTTTGTTCATCATAAGTGGGGAGCTTTGGGTACTTAGCAGGTGAGGGCCAGAGAAAGTAAGTTCCTATAGAGGTGGAGGGATCCTGTGGCAGACCAGCATCAAGGATTGTTTCCTGCTATTCAATTTTATTTTAATTTTTAAGGCTTTTTGTATTATTGTAAACTGACAAATTTGTAACCATATATATTTATGGAGTACGGCATGATGTTGTGATATATGTACACAAGGTGGGCTGATCTGATTAAATCAAGCAAACTAACTTACCCATCAGCACAAACGCTTATCACCTACCATTTTTAATTTAAAAATATACTCAGGACCACAGTGCCTTATCTAAACCCTGGGGTCAATTGTATTTCAGATTTCAGAATTTTTTTAGTTTAGAAAGATTATATGATGCATAGACTATATACTATATGTATGATCCCAGCAGATTCATACAATCTATAACATTAATAATTCTGTAACAGCAGGTGATCAGCTCTGTTTCCAGGTGGCAAGAAGTAAATGGAGGATGCTTTGTATTCTCCTGTCACCTCCTTCACACCTCTCCATTACAACAAAATGGCAAATGGTCTGAACCAGGACCAGTATTTCAAAGCCCCCAACAAGAATGGCTCCTCCCAGCCTTCCCTTGGCCTCAATGGCATGATCCTTCCCCCATGTACACTATGTCCAGTCACCTGCCAACTGCCACCATCATGGACCTCTGGACTTCCCTGATACACAAGATGCCTAGAGTCCATTAAGCACCAAGTGGTCATGGAAATATGACCCTCCATGCAGCTGCCTCTCAACTTCTACTGAGGCCCCCCAGACAGACCCTCTGGAGAGTTTCCCTGACTGCTACAGCCCACGCCCCATGCCCCACTGTCAGCATGAAGAAGCCAGAATGGTTATCGCCCTTTCTCCCCAAAGGCAGTCAAAGACCTCTTCAGAGGGAAATTGAGGCAGGAAATAGATTGTCTGTAGGCAGATAGGAAATGGGGACCTCGGAGAATGGGATTCCACCACCCCTGACTAAAACCTAGGCTAAAATTTTTTTGGTTTTGGCTTCCTGAATGGAAGGCCCCACTCATGCACAGATGACCTCCTATTCTTGTCAGGAACATCCTTACCAAATTCAATGCCTCCATCTGTTTTAATACCCTCCTTAGCCCCCCTCACTCCTATATCCTCTCATGCTATTTCCTTCCTCTCTAACACCCCTGTCATCTCTCCTCCCTGAGGTGTCAACGACAGTATAAGATATCTCCAAACCCACTGTGACCACCCACCACACTCGTGCTAAAATTTCCCTATAAGAGCCCGCCTCCAGCTAAAGCAAGGTGTCTTCTATCACCTCTCTGGCTGCTTCAATTATAACCAGGGAATCTTCTTCCTAGGCAGAATGAATTTTTGTCTGTTACCCCACTAGCTGGATAAAAATGTGATGTCATCAACCTACCTAATTATATACCTTTAGAGTCTAGAATGATGGATATGGAAAATTACCAGAAGCCACTGAGCCAGGCAGCAAGCCCCCTACTCACTGTTTTAGAATCTACAGACTCTGGCCCTCATTGGAACCTATTGCCTCGGGCCCTTATCAGAAGATCCCCATTGAACTGAGAAACTCAGTTTAATCTCCACCTACTGAAAAATGCAGTTGAACCCAAAAACACTCACCTTGGCACCCTCTCCCCTCATTCCCTCTATATCTACCCCACTCTGTGAGCAGCAGGTGGGTCCCAGGCTCCACTGGGCCCCCCTCTGCAGGTTTCTCCCAGATAAACCTCTGTTACTGTTGAAAAAAAAATTCTGCAGTAATTTCATTTTGAATGGGATAAGTAAAGATTTTAAGGAGGATTCAAGACATGTTGGGCACCAAATTCATTTTGGAACCAAACTTAAAAAAAAATAATTCAATCCCCAGTACAAGAAAGAAAGGAAGGAAGGGGAGAAAGAGAGGGAGAGAGAATAAAAGAGAGAGAGAGAGAGAGAGAGAGAGAGAGAAGAAAGAAGGATAATTTTTTTTTAAATGTAAGATTCTACAACTCTCTGGATTTTAGAATTGCATAAGGGTTGTGGATCTTAGACAAAATCACATCAAAGTATATATATATTGAGCTGTCCTTAGAACCTGTCAGTATTTGAGAAAAGTATATTTCAAATGCTCAAGAAACAAACTTTGGAACATAATCCATTTATTATTTGGGGACAACCTATGTTAAAAATATCTGACACATTTTGAACTTTAGACAAAGCTAATGTAAATATATTAGTATGAGGCAATCTTGACTCTCTATAGATTGTACTTCTTAGTTACTCCTTTCCGAAACCTCGGACTTTGTGACATATCTTCTCTTTCTTATTTCCCTGTTAATTTCCCTTTTTTTTTTTTCCCTCAAAAATAGTTTGCCCTAGATTTTGTGCCGATAACACTCACTCTGGGTAACTGGCAGGTCTTAATCAGGGCAAGTAGCTGAGGTGTGGAAGCCACAGTAATTCAATCTTATGGGATACAAGTAGTTATTTTTTAAATTATGATGATTTTTTTAAAAAATCATGTTTTTTAAATTCATTCAACCTTGAAATCATGCAACAAAATTAAAATAACAGGGATAAAAACCTCAGGGCAGAATCACTGAGAGATTCTTCTTTTCTTTGAGGAAACACTTCTAAGTTAACACTGGTATCATAAATGAAGTATTTTGCTTAAACCATAAAAGAACCTTAAATCTATAGGAAAACCTGAAGTTCACAGAAAACAAGAGTATATAAACTTAGAAGCTGTTGCAGTGGAAGGTTAGGTGGTAAGTTATCAGTATGTGGTTTGTCACCTGTTCCAATGGCATAGAGAAATGCTTAATAAATGAATTGTCTTTTGAATTCACCAGCTGTGGGGATATGACAATATTATGAACTGTTTTTTTAAAATTTGCCAGAATGGGGGCTGGAGTGGTAGCTCAGTGGTTATGGTGCTTGCCTGGCGCGAGTACACAGGTTCAAACCCCAGCACCCATGTACACAATTGTCAGAGCAACGAAAGCCATGTGAAAAACTCAATAAAAATTGATTCTCTCTGTCTCTCTTTCCCTCCTTCTCTCTCTCCTCTCACTGTCCTTCTCTCTTTAAAAAAAATTGCCAGAATGAAGCACCTGTAGCAACTTATTGTACTATAGGTTATATGAGGTCACTGTAAATCTTTTCCCTGTGTCTGAAGAAATGCAAAAGCCAGAGCTGTGCTGTCCTCAGAATCTAATGTCCCCACAGCCACAAGGCTTGGCACTTGATATCTTCAGTACTTTGCTCAGTCCTGTGTTCAGATATCAGAAGCAGTTTTCAGTGTCTTCAGGAGTCATGCTTACGTGGTCAAACTAAAGAAGTGAAATATTTTTTCCTGGGTTAGTTGATGTCTTCTTCTTGGTCCTCAGCCGTGCATTTCCTAGATAGGTGCAGATGATAACACACCATAGAATTCTGACCTCATCGGACAGCTATTTCTTGTATTGTTAGTGAAATTCCTTTGAATTTTGCTGTTGGATAGGTGGACAGAAATCCTAACCAGAAACAGGAAAACTCATGATAATGAAAACATAACCAAAGCAGAACAGCAGTTCTCAGCCTCAGCATTTAGATAGAGCAGAGCTATTACAGATAATCTTATTTTTAAATGTCTTATCTGTTACTCTCTGCCTCCTCCCCCAACAACAACTGAAACACTTTAAAATTTTAAATTGAAAAGTTGCCCAGTCATTCAGTGATGTCAGATAAAGGCTGAACCCTATTCGGACTAACCCCTAGCAAAGAATAATTTATTGTGGTATTTTTAGAGATTGCTTTTTACCTTTTAATTATGTGTGCCTCTTCCTGCTCCTGTTTGCTCTGACATCTTTTGGAAAGCATGGTGCTTTGCATAGCATGTGCACTTTTATTTTCCCTAAAATGTGCAGTACACTCCACATTGCAGGGATTTTCTTTTTTTTCCTCCTTTGCTTAGAACAGAGGTGGAAACCCCAGGGGATTCAAGTACCCACTTGATAGGCTCAGTCTCTCTTAATCAGCCTGTAATGGAGCTAATGGCTGTTTGTCATCCTTGGAGATATAAATTTCCTGGCGGTGTCTCCTGCAGACAGTGCATGAAGGATGCTCTGTGTGCCAGCAAGGGCTGATAATCAGCAGAAGGGCAGGGTGCTTCGTTAGCCAGAACAGCCAGGGCTTCCCGCTGCCAGCCGCAGAATTCGCCTCGCCACTCCTGAGACATGGACAACGCCGGTAGGTAAAACAAGCCTGAATTCTTCATAGCTGCTGGCTTCCTTTGCAGTCTGCACCCTTCGCTGCAGAAGGTTTGCCTATGTGTCGCTCTCGGACTGGGAAGCATGTCCTACATTAACCCTCATGCATTGTCCACCAGGCAATTAGCGTTCGCTTTGAAGTTTAAGAATTGGGAATGCAGATTTTCACGCCACGTTCACCTTTCTGAAGGCTGCACTGCTATTTTATTTAGGCTACAGGAAGTGTGTGGTATTTGATCCTTTTGTGCTCAGCACAGTGGGTAGAAAATGCATAGTTAACAACAACAACAACAAAATCTATTGCTAAGGGATGGCAAAAGGAAGAGCTAATGAGCTAAAGAAAAAATTTTAACAATATTGCAATGTGTGCTGTGCTGTAGCATAAGGATAATTTGGTCTGACGCTTTCATCTTCATATTGGGGTGCAATGTTGAAAATACTTCCATTTCAGAGTACGGACTTCGGTGGTCAATCATTTACCTTTTAAAAAAGCATTTGTTTTTAATATCTACTTGACAGCTGGACAAACATGATGGAAGAAGTATATTAGTTAACTAATTCTAAATTAACTAATTAATTAGCATAATTACTTCTCAGGTAGCCCTTTTTCTTTGCTGCATTGAACTTTTAGAGGCTGTGCACTGTGAAATTGCTCCCCATTTTGGTGCTTTTCAGTCCTAAATACAGAATTCATTCTCCCAGCTGCAATCTGGATTCTCTGTCTCCTGAAAACTCATTAGTTCAGTTACTCAGCTGGTGTCAGCTGTGCCTCGATGCCTCTGGTACCTGATAAACCGCCAGCTCTTCCTGCAGGATGCATCATTTAAGACAAATTCTGCACCCCACAACCACACACTGCTGGAGAAACATATCCATTATGAAATTTAGCTATTTCAGTCTGGGTGTGGATAGCATGGCAGGGAGAGAGTTTGAAGGCAGCGTGTTTTGCGTTGTTTGTTCAAATAGCTTACCAGGAACAAAACTCTTGTGACTACAATCATTTTGTCTTTGCTACAGAAGGCATTGAAATAAATAGGAATGGTATGATATCAGGAATGAAAAGTCTAGGGTAGCAGAAGAAGCAAAACAAGTGGAAGGGGAGCACATGTGCTTGCGTGCGCGTGTGTAGTAGTAGTAGGAAGAAGGCTGGGTCCATGCATATGCATCGTACCCCCATTTTGGTCATGAAGCCATGCTCTAGGACTTGTCCTAAAAGCATGTAAGTATGGCATTCTATGACAAGGCACAATTTCAAGATCCACTGAACGCTTCTCTAATTACATCAGCAGAGTGAGTGAAAAATAAATAAATAAGCCAGAATCCCTAATTTAGCCCCATTTAAAACTTCTGCCACCCACAATTAATTCTACTGACGCCCTGGCAGAATTATCACTTTAATTCAAGTAAATGCCTTTCTTAACTGACTCATATATTTATTTAAAGGCCATTTAAGAAAGGGCAAGTAACTACTGTTAGCAGCCTTTTTGTAGACTTCAAAAATGCAAAGGGATGTTATTTCTTTTTTGGCTGAGGATAGCTGTTGTGGATAAGTGTTTGCATAATTTGTAGCTATATTTGTTTATGCTACTAAATGCCATTAATAAAATGCCTCTGCTCCTGACAAGTGTCAGAATACTTATATACTAGGGACAGTGACTATTAAAGCAGCAGTTTCCATATCATTTCCAACTTGAGGTTTAATCCCCAATATAGGCATGTATCCCTTTGAACAGAACAACATTTTTTTTAAATTATGTGATTGGAAGAGTTCAGAAATAATATCTTTCTTATAATAGTTTAGAACAGGCTGTCCAGGATCAACTTTTCATGGTCATTTTTTGATGACATAAGCATCTATCTTCCAGGAGGGGAATGTAAACACCCATGATACACACATTTCCATTCATTGTACTGAGTAGGAGGGAGGCAAGTACTGATAAGTGCACCCCAATATCCCAAAACCTGAAACATCTTTGACATTGGACCAGGGGCCTGATTAACTCGGAACAGTGCATTTTTTCCAATTTAATTGGACTAAGATAATGATGTTGCATATTTGCCTAAATTTTCCTCATCAGAAATGACTCTAGGCATTGGATATCTGAGCCCAACAGCTCAAAGCCAAGCATGAACCTTAACAATTGGACCATCAGGTTTGTTAGCTTTTTTCTTTGCTTGTTTTGCAGTCCAGGGGACCGAACCGGGCCTTGTGAGTGCTCATGGGCCCTCAGGCTCCTTCCAGCAAGGCTTTGTGGATGGGGATTCGGGGTAATCGTTCAGCATTAGCACATGGTTCTGCATCCGTCGAATGCCTCTATTTTCTTCAACTCACTGAGAACATAGATTCAGAGAGATTTGTGTGTGTTTTCTGTTGTTAAACAAGGAAAAAGAAGCCACTGGGGACTCTGGCCATTTTGGTAGGATGTGTGCTTTTCAGCCTTTGTACCTGCCCTATCTCCCTTTAGCAGCAAAGAGCTGACATTCCCACTGTCTTGGAGAAGGAGACATCCCTTCCCCATAATTGCTGGCTTAGTTATTCCTTTAAAAGCTTTTCCTGGAATAACAATGAAATATTTATCAAACTGTGTGTGGAATGTGTCAGGGGTAATTTCTGCTATACCTAACCTTTTCTTCTTTTTCCTGCGGTTATTTTCTTCTTAGAAGTTATATAACGACACCAATAGATGATCCTTTGCAATTCAAACCTGTGGCTACAGCTGCAGTCCAGGTTGTTCGGCCAGTGCATTTGTGTCCCTCTGCCACCCCTCACCCAGCTTCGGAAGCGGTTCTCCTCAGCAAGCTGTAGGAAGAAGGGCTGAGGAATGTTAGTAGTGGTGCATAGCGGTTACCTGAGATGAAATGTTTTGAAACATAATTCCATATTGTGCAGGGAAGGGTGTTGTAAAAAGTTCTGCTGCATTTATTGAGCTTCCTTTTCCTTGCTTGAAATCAAGATGTTGTAGTGACTGTGTGTGGGTCCTAAGAGGCGCCCTCGTTTGGAGAGGAGGTGGCAGCTGCCAAGAGGCCCCTATACCTCCAACTTATGTTCCATCCCAGTTTTCAAAGGCTTTTGGCCCTTGATATGCAATCACTGAGTTTGAGAAGTTCACAGTCTTGTAGCTGACTGTAAAAAGAGCCTGGATGATTATTTGGAGGAAGAGTGAGGAAAGGTTCACTATGACCATCAAGAGCATCCAGTCATCTTGCGTGAATGCTGGCTCTACCTCCTGCGTTCTCAGTGACCATGAACAAGTGATAGAAACTCCTTGTGCATTAATTTCTCATCTGCAAATAGTGACACTAATTATACTCATCTCCTGGGTCATTGTGAAGAGAAAAGAAGATAATACACATGAAGTTTTTGCTACAATGGCTGGAATATTAAAATACTCAATGTATGGTGGCTGTTTAGAGAAGCATCAAAACATAGAAGCAGGTTGCTTTATGAAAAGTATCTGCTCTAGCATGATGGCTCTGAAAGCGGTGCAGATGAAAGGGAGGAAAAGGGGGCACTTACAAGCAGAGAGAGCAGTGAGGTGGAAATGCACGTGGGTGTGCAGTGGTGGTGACATTGAGGGCGACTGCACTGGATATGTATCAGTGGGGCATGGAGAGTGGATACGGAGGCTGGCAGAAAGGTCTCTAGTCTGGGAATCTAAGACAACAGTCCTTTGCTATAACACAAAATGACCTTTTTTTTTTTAATGAGAGAAAGACAGTGAGTGAGAGAGAGAGAGACAGAGACAGAGAGAGTCAATTTTTATTGAGTTTTTCACATGGCTTTCATTGCTCTGACACTTAGTTGTATATGTGGGTGCTGGGGTTTGAACCTATGTATTTGCACGTGCCAGGCAAGCACCGGTAACTCCCAAGCCACCACTCCAGGCCCCACAAAATGACTTTTAAGGGAAAGACAATGAGTTCCATTTTGGAACTGTTGGGTTGAATTATCTTCTGTTACCTACTATTCAGTAGCTGTTCACTGATGACTTTAAACCATTGAAGGGTGTACACACACACACACACACACACACACACACACACCTCCTTTGACCTGGATTTGAGATAAGGCAGGATGGCTGATTAGTTTAAAACACCCAGTTGAGAGCTGGGGCAGTGGCTCAGCAGTTACAGTGCTTGCCCGGCATGTGCAAGTACACAGGTTCAAGCCCTAGTGTCAGAGCAATGAAAGCCATGTGAAAAACTCAATAAAAATTGATTCTGTCTCTCTCTCTCTCTCAGTGTTTTTCTCTCTTTAAAAAATAAAACAATAAAAAACCCCAGTTTAAAAACCCTTTTTATTTTACATATGTTTTGTTTACTTCAACCACTGTAAACCCAATGACAGTTAATCCTTTCCCTTGGCCTGTGGGAGATCCCATGGGACTATAGAGAAAGGAGATTTTCTAATGCTTCATCTTTTTAACACAGATGGAGATAAGACAAGGCCCAGAGAAAATGCCCCTAAGCACTGAAATAATTTGGCAGAAGCCAGCCTGTTCCATGAGAAAATGTTAGCACAAAGACATTTCAAGCTGGTTTGGAACTTTCATAGGAGACCCCAGCAGCTCATACTGTCAGGTCAAAATTCCTGATCAACCGAAGATGACAGTTCAGAAGAAGAGTTACCTGATGGAGCAGACTTCTTATGAAGATTAATGCGTTTTGAAAGAAGATGCTTCCAAGAACATTCAACTTTGTCTGCAAACTATATTTGCTGCAATTTTAACCTTTTTTCTCTAATCCCCTACTTCGGTGATATTTTGATTTTATCATCTATAATTCTGTGAACCATGGTGCCTTTTAGAGAAATAACATGAAACATACACCACACGTGTATATTTACATACCATGTACACCTTTGCCTGTGTATGCTTCCCATGTGTGCCTGTGTGTGAATTCCATTATCAGCATTGATGTACAGCAATGTAGTGTTCCTAGCTCTTCCAACAAACCTGCAAAAATCTAGAATAGATTTTCTTTTTAATTAAAAAACTAATTTGTTCTTATTTTTTGAAATACCCTTATACTTGTTATTGAATATTTTATTAACTATGAAACAAACTGTAGCAGTATATTTTTTTAATTTCTAGTAAAGCCTGTTTTAGCATTTTATGATTCATTAAATAAGTATTTAAGATTATTTTAATTAGTACTAAATAAGTATTTAATTAAGAGCACTTGGGATTCATGCAAAGCTATTTTCCTAAGCAAAAGATAAGTATTTGACAAATCTGGTGTTTGAAATATCTCTTTTCAGATTGCTAGTATTATTACAGAAATCACTGTTCTTTAAAACAAAAATACCAAAAGGAAACATAGTTTTATGCTGAAACATAAAAGAACTCTAAAAGTGACACTAAAGCTTTCTTCCTGCTTTTACTCTAATTGTAGAATGACTTTGACTTTCTGAAAGTGAACTCACAGACTTGGCTCAAAAGAGAGGAGGAGACCATATCTTTGTTTCAAAAAAAAGTTGTTTTTCTTTATATTTTCAGAATGTTTGGATTTCTTCTGAATGGCTCTTTGTCTGCAACCACTCATCTTTCCAATGGCAAAATCAATTCTGATTTTTCTATCTCCACAAGATGAAATAGAAAAGCTTATCAAATGGCTTTTGTCAAGAAGAACTATTGAAAAGGATATGGAAGGGCTGGAGTGGTGGCTTAGTCCTTACCGTGCTTGCCTGGCATGCGCAAGGGCGAAGGTTCAAACCCCAGCTCCACATATATAGCTAAGTGTCAGAGCAATGAAAGCCACATGAAAAACTAAATAAAAATTCTCTCTCCCCCCTCCCCGTCTCTCTCTTGTTGTCCTCTCTCTTATAAAAGAAAAGGATATGGAAAATCAATAATCCAGCATTTCCTACATTATATACTGTTTTATGTTAATTCCATGGGATATTAAGGAACACATACACACACACACACACACACACGAGAGAGAGAGAGAGAGAGAGAGAGAGAGAGAGAGAGAGAAACAGAGAGAGAATGTGGTGTTCAGGCTCTTTGGGAATTGTGGATCATCAGCAATGGGGCTTTTACCATGTTAAGAGGGATATGCTCATAAAATTAGCATGTGATGCCCTGTCTGTGAAATTTGTCTGTCTAATTTGTTGTTAATTCCTAAAATGGAATATCAAACAGAGCAGCATTTCTCAATCAGATTCCCACAGGTTCTCCGGGGATGCCTAGCTGCCGGCAGATGTTGGGATCCCTTCGGTCTCATTGTTGCTTTCCGTTTTCACCTTATGTTTCTTCTGTGATTCTTTTCGACTCCCCCATGTCCTAATACAGGAAGCCGTCTTTGGTAACTAGCAAGCCATTCGCTTCCACAAACGTCAATGCTTGTCCGTTCAGTGACTAAATCTCTGCGCCTATGTCCAGGATTTCTCTTCCTCTTTCATGTTGCGAGGCTTTGGGGCATTTCACTGCTCATTAACATCACCTTCTGATAAAGTGAACAAGGAAAGGAGCCAGAACTTCAACCTGCTTTGGATGGAAGTGGAATTCAATTACAGCTATGAAATTGGGAATAATGCGCATATTTTATTTATCCAAACTTAACATTTCAAATAGATTATTAAAAATTGATGATAAAAGATTTTATATGTCAAAAGGCAATTTCAAATTTCTATTTTTGTAAATCAGGCACCCAGAACATAGCAAGAACAAAGGCAAATCCTATTTAAGTGCTAAATGTCTTCAAAGAAAGGAAGCATACTTTTCATGGATGCCCAATATGCCCTAGGCACCAAGTTAACTGTTTTACACATGCTGCATCATTAATACTTGCCGTCACTCTGGAAGTAAATATTATTTTCCCCAAGGAAACTGAGCCTAAGTGAGATTCACCCAATAAATAAGGGGGTGATTTACGAACAAACCCATCTCTTTTTAGCCATAGCAAAATTCAATCCATCATTTTCTGTGTTGTCATATTTGCTTGAGAATGGGGATTTTTGATGTTTGTGTCTTCCAATCATCAAGAACAATGCCTGGACTCTACTAAGCACATAATAATTTTTAAAAAAAGTAAGCTGAGTATGCCATTGAACTTCCTGGAGCAAATTTTCCCAAAGGAATATAGTTTGGAAATATCAGTGTCAAAAATGATCCCTTCACGGGGCTGAAGCTATGGCTCAGTGGTTGGAGCACTTGCCTGACATGCTCAAGGTCCTGGGTTTGAACCCCAGCACCACATACACCACTAAGTGTCAGAGAAATAACGACCAGATGAAAAAATAATAAAAATTGATTCTTTCTCTCTTTCTCACTCTCTTAAAAAAAATCCCCTCATATCTGAATACTCTTGGATAGTAGTCAATATATGGGTAAGAAAAACATATACCTGTGAGTATTTTCTTCATAAACATCATACATTTATGTAAATATATAAAATTGTATATTTTTTGTGGAGTCCATTTGTGGTATCTGGTACCACTGTAAGAAATTATTCAAAATTTTCATTTGAAGGTATGATGATATTAAAATCCTGAGCAGAAATTATTTAAAAAGGACCTCAAAAATTTTCAAAAATATTTAGATAAAATTTAGATACATCTTTCTGGACTATCGAAGAATCTTAACCCTTTATCTTCTTCCTGAGAGACAATGGTTAGAGGCAAGATCATGAAGAGCAATGTCAGTGTCCAGTGTGACCACAACTGCACATGGTTAGCTCTCTGCCTTTCACCAATAATGCTAACAGATTAATCTAGATGACTCTCTCAAGCTACTATTCTGTGAATAACTACAAGATTTGGAAAACACATTGTTGAACAATAATCATGCTTACATTTTGATATGTATGTCAAGAGGAGCCACGGTTTCAAAGAACGGCTAGCAAATTTCCTGACTGATCTGAACTCAGCAGAACTGTTTTGATAGGTAACTCTTTTGTCCTCTTTAGAAAAGAGAATTCCTCGATATTGAGCTATCACCCAAAAATTATATTTGGAATTTCTTCACATAAACCAATTTTTCCAAGTATTTACTCTAAGCATGTGTATGACTAAAATGATGCCTCATGACTGGACTGTAGAGTCGGGATTTCCCTTCTCAGAGCTCAGTCATTCTATCCCAGCATGGTTTTTGCAGGGTGGCAGGTGCAGAGTTCAGATCCTGACATTCGTTGCTGCTCAGAACGGGCTGTGCTTGCCTCACTCGCTCTTCTGCTGTCTCCCTGGGTCCTCTACTCCACCAATCTGTTCTAGTCTCTTCTGCACATGCCAAAATGTGTGTGTGTGCTCCTCGCTTTTGTTCTTGGTGCCCTCCTGCATGGAATGCCTTCTCCTCCTGCCCTCCTCTCATTCCTTCATCCATCCCTCCTGGATATGTCTCCTGGTTGCCCACACGGAGCCCGGCAATGTGCTAGTCAGTATGGAAACAGAGAGTGAGACAGCCTCTGTCTTCACAGACCTTCTTTCTAGCAGAGACACAAAAGTCAATAAGATAAAATACCTGGACTCTGATTGGTGTTGGAGAGTTAATAAACTGATAGAGATTAAGTACCCCTTATCTGCAATGAGAGCTAGAGTATTTCCGATTTTGTATTTTTTCTGATTTTAAAATATTTACATATACATAATGAGATATCTCTGGGATGAATCCCAAGTCTAAACATGAAATGCATGTTTCATATGTTCCTTATATACTGCTGTAGTTTGGACTTTTTTTTTAAACTGGGGATTTAATGAAGGGGTGCTTAACCACTGAGCTGTATCCCCAGTCCTATTTTTTTTTTTTTATTTTAAGACAGAGTCTTGCTAAGTTGCTTAGGGCCTTGCTAAGTTTCTGAGGCTGGCTTTGAACTTGTGATCCTCCTGCCTCAGCTTCCTGAACCGGAGATTACAGTTGTGCACCACTATACTCAGCTATTGTTTGGCTCTTAAATGTTTTCCAAAGGCCCATGATTTGGAAGCTTGAAGCACTGTTGGGAGGTGGTGGGAACTTTAGGAGGTGGGATCTAGTGAGAGGCTTTCAGTCATAGGGACATGCCCTTGAAGGGAATGTCGGACCTCAGCCCTTTTTCTCTCTCTTGCTGCTGGACCATTAGGTAGCAGTTTTGCTCTACCAAAGCCAAGGGCCAACTGATTATGGACTGGAAGCTTCAAAACTGTGAGCCACAATAAACCTTTTCCCTTTCTAAGTCGATTACCTCAGGTATTTGTTATAGTTTTCAATAGCTAATTAACACAGACACATTGCTTAGAGGGAATTTTGTACAATATTTTTAGTGCACCTGTGTTTTGACTACAATTCATCACCTGAGGTCAGGTCCACACCTGACCTCATTGTAGCATCACTTGGTACCAAAAAAGTTTCAAATTTTCAGTCATTTTGAATTTCAGATTTTCTGGTTAGGGATGCACAACCTGTATTTGGACAGGGAATGTGGGAGGGTTGAAGGGCTACTCTAGATGGGGCCGTCAGGGAAAGCTACAAGAAGTCAGCAGGCAGCTTTGGGAATAAAAGGATTTGGCATGTGAGATCCAAAGAAAGAGTGTTTTGAACTGAGCAGCTGACAAACCCGCAGCCCTTGAGGGGAAATTGATTGGAAGGTTTGGTCAACAAAGAACAAGGCCAGCAGTTAGCTGGGGACTGGTGAGGGCCATGAGAAAGGGTGAGGGGCCTCGGGCTGATCATGAAGAGCCCTGAGGTTTCCCTCCAACCTACCAGCTCAGGAGCCTTAGAGGGCTTTAGGCAGATCTTGACTGATTTCAAGGCTTGACAACACACCGAAGAGTGGAGAGAGGTAAGGAGCAAAGTTCCTAAGATGAAGTACCGTAAAGGTCCCTGATGGAAGCAGCAGTTTGGGAGGGAGAAGGCACTTCCTACGATCTCAGCCACGCATTCCTCCTTAGGACATCTTCTTACCTGGTCTTCCAGCCCTGACTTTCTCAGGGCACTGATGGAAGCCACCTCCCTGTTTTGAATGGTCTGTCTGAGAGCACCCTCTATTTATGTCTGCCCAAGCAGACTGAAAAATCTTGAAGGCAGGTGCCCCATCACGGACATCATTCATATCTTCCAGATGGTTAAAGTGGTTGCTCCAACTCCAGCTACCTGTAAAGTCATTTATAAGTCTGTTTAAATATCCTAGTCTCTTCTTCCCACCCTGGAAAAACGCAATCCAAGTCTCTGAAGTGGGGTCAAAGTTGTATTTTGTTTAAAACCTCCCCATGATCCTGTAGTGGGGTGGCCAGTCCAGTGTGAGAAGTGCTGGTACAGCCCTCTCTGACTCTCTCCACCCTCTTCCTCCAGGATGGGCAGGTGGGCTAGCAGAGAATTTGCATCTGGGAATGACCTGCTTCCAGGTAGAAGGTGAGGTAGTGAACCTGAACCAGATCTCCAAGAAAATGGCTGAAACTAAAAGCCAGGCGCAAGAATACCTTCTGGGTGATATAGCAGGATGAGAAAAAAGTAGCAGAACCTAGGTTTTCTGTGATTTGTGCCCTCCAAACCTTTAGACCTGATGGAACAAAGTGTTTCAGAGAGATGTGGTCATCTGCTTCCTGATCAGGAGGTGGCTCACTTAATGTGCATCTCCCAAACAATTTAAATGACAAGAGTGCAGATTCACCACACAGCACTAAAACTGTTTCTGCTGAGACTATGCATGTGAATTCTAACTAATAAGAGAAACTAAACTTCTCTTGTCGAGTAATATATCACGGAAGAAGGACATTAGTAGACTCCAAAAAGCACTGCTGTGGTTTAATCATGACTGTGTGTACGCTGAGAGGCTGGGCCAGAGCCACTGTTAGACACTGATGCTGTATTTGTTGCATCCATGCAACTTACTAGTGACACACTGTTTTAGTGATAGAGATAGGTCCTGTTCCCCCTTCTACATCCCCGTATCTCCCCCCCTCTACCAGAATGAATTCAGATCATCTTCATTTTGAACTGACAGTGATCTTAAATATCAAAGCATAGAGGCTGGAATGGTGGCTCAGCAGTTACAGTGCTTGCCCAGCGTGCGTGAGGACCTGGGTTCAAACCCCAGCACCACGTACACAATAAGTGTTGGAGCAATGAAAACCAGATGAAAAACTAAATAAAAATTGAATCTTTCTCTCTCTCTCTTTTACACATTCTCTCCTCTCTCTCTCTCTCTCTCTTTCTCTCTCTCACTGTCCCTACCTCTCTTTAAAAACAAAATCAAAGCACAGGTATGCTTTTCTGAAAAATTGGTTAATAAATTTAACCATTATAAAACCCTCTTCGGATAACATCTGACTTAATAATCTCACATGATCGTCAGGGTTACTTGAGAAAGTGGAAATGGCAGGGTTTTCAACTCTTACCGTAGAGTTAAAAATGAAGCAGCTAGTATTGGGAAGAGCCCCAGTGGCTGGCAGAGGAGGCACAGGGCCCTGTTCCTGCTTCTGCCTGCAGCATCACTGCCTCATGATGCCCCTCCCATGCCAGCCAACTGCCCCTCTAGCTCCGGCCATGCCCCCCGGACGTCACTCTCCATCCCGCATTGTTGTCTAGGAAAGCCTCCTTCTGTCGCACCCACCTCCAATGTGTCCTCCTGCTCTGAACTGTCTGCAGTTCCTCTGCAGAATTAGTGTGTTCCCCCCAGGGGAACGTATCAGGTGTGCCATAGTGTGCTGTCTCTCGGGCCTGGCAGCCACGTGCCTGTCTTCCTGTGTTCCACGCCCAGTGCAGCACCCGGAAGAGAAGGCAAATGAAGACCCTAGCTGTAATAAAGCCTAAGGTTTGGCTTTTATTGTGGCTCTTATTTAACACAGAAACTGTGAATTTACTTGTACTGGCAACTGAAGATGTGGCCATATGGCTCCTAACACAAACACTGGTTGTTAAACTGGAGAGCTCATCAGAATTATTTGTGGAACTGTAGAAGTAAAATCTCTGCCTGCTTATCTATATCTGTCTACCTACATACTTACCTTCCTGTTGTTTGTCTGTACATCCATCCATCAATCCATCCATCCATTGAGAGACACCCCAGCCTCACAACAGACCCACTAACTCAAAATCTCCCATGGGAGAAAAGAGGAAGCTCACTTTCAAAGACCTGTTTGGTGGATGATTCCAATGGATTCCCCTGTAACTCCCATTGTCAGGCTAAGGGACGTATAATGAAGCCACTCCAAGTAGGTTGCTTCTGCTTTGTGAGTTATTAAGCTATTTGAATGTTGCCAATGTGAGAGCACATTATTGTTAGAATAATAAAAATCTTGTGCCAGGTACAAAAATGCTCTTCTGTATCCTCTTCTTAGAGGCCTGGATTGGCCTATGGATGAAGGAGCATCTCTCATGGAGACTGCAGAGGGAATGGAACAAGAATTCATTCAGCTCAGGAATTCTGGATTCTATTGCTGTTGCTCATTCACTGGGGGAAAAACATTCACTAGGCTCTGGATCGTTACAAAGTCTTATGTAAAACTCTGTCTGTCCAACTTGCCTTTAATTTATCACCTGCTGCAGGCCTGTTTGCATTTCATATATTTGGGTGTTATTTTCTTGGTAATGGGAATTTGGCAACCATCCATTTTTTTAAAGCAGCTTAATGTAGGACATTTTTAATAAGGGAATAAAAAGAAAGATTGCCAATCTAGACCTTAAAGAACATTTAGTATGGTGTAAAGTATAAAAAAAAATCTTTGATTTCCTGTATGTGACTTCGGTCTTCACAGCACCCATCTTGTTTGCCTGTGACACTTACGGAACAGATGTCAACAGGCAGAGCAGCCAATTTGTTTGCTCAAACAACTAGCACAACATTCGTTAGACTAAGGGTCACTTTTTTAAATTAAGGAAGTTCAAAGACATTTGTTTAAATAACTGTGTGACTGTGACAATAGTTGATAAAAGCCAGATAGTTGAAAATTAAAGCCACTTTGTAAAATCCAGACTTTGTGGAAAACCAGAAGCCTTGTCGCATACATTCAGAATGAAGCACCACCTCTAATTTCAAAATTTCCTGGCTCATGTCAGTTTTTTTTTTTTTTTTGCCATACCCCTAAAGCTCAATAAACAAAGGTGTCCCTTATATTACCAGCTGTGGGCTTTATCCCCCACAGTCTCGGAGAAGGTTTTCATGGAACATCAAAACTAAAAACAAACTCGTACTGTGCCTCTGGGTGCCTGGAATATTTTAAAACAAAATCAAGCCTCGCAAAATTGTTTTAAATGCAAAACTGGAAATACATGGAATTTTTAAATGCTGTACATTCTTTAACAATGTCCCTTTCATCTTCAAAAATGCTTACAAATACAGCTCATTTCTCACAATTTTACAGTGAATTGTGTAAACACTTTAGATCATCAGTTCTGCTTTTTTAGATATGAAACTAAGGCAGAGAAGTTCATTTTTTTTAATCAGGAGAGCAGCCTTACGCACAGCTTAACTGCACATGGAAAATATTGCATTGACATATAAAATGTACGTCCGGTTGAGTATATGCTTGGCCATTTGCCAGCCCACGAGGCATGGCCATGCCAAATCAGATTCCCATTGACTTTTATGCAGAAGGAAAGCCAAACATAATTTACCCTTTGGGTTGCAGACAATATTGTATTCCAGAGAAACGTGGTTATATCTGTCCTGGCCACAAAGGCTGACTCTGAGGAGGGTCGCCACATGGCTTTGATCATAGTGTCCACAAAACACGACCGTGTCCATGTGCTATCTTGAAGTTCTCTAAACTAGGTCAGGCAATCCGGTGATCAGGGACTGAAAATCGTGTGCAGATTCGAATGGGGGCTCACTAATCAGGGGAGCATGCCTTTTAATCAGGGAGGACATACGGCAGATGGCAGCCGGTGAGGAAAGAGCTTAAACCTCCAGGGAAAGGTCAGGAGTGAGAGCCTGCGGGAAGCCCCAGCATTTCCACACACACATTAAGCATGGAAATCAATCTCCCGAGTAGGGACCAGAGTATTGGGCAGGGACATGGGCACAGTGTAGCCAGAGGGCAAGCAGGTGCCTCGTTTGTGAACAGGTTTGAAGACCTCAGGAGGAACCCATAGGTTTTATCCTGGCCGATTCAATGTCGTATGAGCTGACAGCAAGGAACATTCAGGAGAGCAAAGCAAAGGTGCCGTGCACCTTGGGCCCCCTCTGATCCTGTGGGTGCAGAAGTGCAGCTCCTCCTGTATCTCCTGCTCTCTCTCTGGAGCAGCACAGGCCTTGGGAAGCCAGCCACTATGAGGAAGCACACACACTCCATCAGCCACCAACACTTTAATTTCTGTTTTGCATGCAAATCATTCCTAAATTGCAACTCTTTTCTTATATTTAGTCACATTTACTTGCCTTCTCAAGTTAAACACACTTTAACACTTGGGATAGTGTGGCATAATCCATGGAAACTAGAATTAGAGTCCAAAAACTAGGCTGCAGTTGCTGGCTAGGCCTTCCTCTTGATGGCGGGGGGCACTGGGCTTATCCTCGGACTCAGTTTCCTCTCCCATAACGTAGGGTTGGTTGTACATGCATCTGGTATTAAATGTAACATAGCACACGCTCATTTAGCATCTGTGACGTGTCAGTCTTTCCTGATATTTACTCCTTTCACCCTGGCAGCTGCCTGCCCAGTTCCTCCTGTTCTGGCTGCCGTGAGTTCTCCTCCTCCTGGGCGCAGCTCTCGCGTTCAGCTGTTGCTTCACTCACTTCTCACAGCTCGCTCTCCTTCCTTTACATCTGCTCTTTCCTTCTCCTCTGTGGTCTGGGAAACAGGGAATCGAGACTATTCTTCTGTCCAAATTCACTGTGCACAGACCCTGAGGGTGCAGTCCTTGCCCTGTGATTCACACACATGGGCTGGACTCCGTGTACTTCTCAAATTGATTTGGACAAAGTCATAGTTTGGTTTATTTCCTAATGGTTGACATAACTAAGGTGGACAGCACCAAATCTTTTAATGTTGCCTCTTCGTCCTATTTAGAAATCTTCAACGTTCCTGCTCACTCCCTTAGAACAAAATTCAAGGTCTCACACATGGCTTTTTTCTGCTTGGCCCTTCTGTGTCCCCAATGTAATCACCACTTCTTCTTGCCCAGCCCTGGGCCCCAGCATCCAGACCCTTCGTCTCACCCCAAGCATGTGTGTTTTTCCTGCTTTATTTTCTTGCCTATGTCCAGTCTCTGTGTCAGCAGAGAATAGCCCAAGGTCTATTAAGGAACCCACTTGGGTTCCTTAAGGCCAGCACAGCATGTGGTACACAGTAAACACTTAATACATGCTGGGGGACTCACAGCTTGTTGTCATTGTTACCAAGGTGCAAAATGTTCTGTGGAGCACAATGAGGTATTTATACCATCTCATTACATAGGTTTAAAAAAAAAACATTTAAACAGAAAAGGATAGTTGAGAGAATTGCAGTTCCACGAAAAGATGCAGAAGGCAGCTTAGTGATATTGGTAAAATCTTCACCAATCCAGAAATAATTCTTTTGAATCTTGATTTTTTTTCTTGTTTAACATTAAACTCAGTTTAGAATTTTAAAATGTATATCTTCATAGAGATTTCGTGCAAAAGACGGGATATACAGTAATTGCAGTACCAAGTGTGTTGAATGTGATTTCTCATGAAGAAGAAAACACCACGCATCTTAAAAAAAATGTTCTAAAGGGATATTTGATTATATTAAAGGAATAAGACTTGTGAAACTTGGCTATAAATTGAGAAGTACAAAGGAACTAGCTTTCAGTCTGGTGACTCTGTTTATATGTTTTCTTTGAACATTTCAAATTACCTTCCCTAGAAAGACAAATATTTCTCAAAAGAAAAAAGTGTTGTGCATTTGTTGCTTAAATTGTCTCTTGGAGGGGAAAAATCCTTAATCATAACACCAAATGGAAGAATAGTGATTCTAAACTATTGTAAAAGTCAATTAATGTGAGTATTGTTTATAAAGTTGACTTTATGTTATAGAAACATTTTGTGTACATATAGAGCAATGTCCAGAAAGAGAATACCCCCAGCTATTAGCAGTTGTCTGTCTCTGGGGAATGACAAAGGAAACTTTTTTATATTTTACTTTATACTTTTCTGTTTTTCATTTTGTTTTTACAATAAACATGTATCACTTTAGAGATGTTTAAGAAGCCAGTTGATGGGTTTTTTTTTTAAGAGAAAGGGACAGTGAGAGAGAGAGAAAGAATTAATTTTATTTAGTTTTTCACATGGCTTTCATTGCTCCAACATTTCATTGTGTATGTGATGCTGAGGTTCGAACCTGAGTCCTCACGCATGCCAGGCAAGTGCCATAACTGCTGAGCCACTGCTCCAGCCCCCAGGAGATGCCTTTTAATCTGTTTACTGGAAAGTAGCATATATTATACTGACTTGCCATGAAATACTCTCCTGCCTGGAACGTGTCATGTGTTAACACGTATGGTACATAGAATCCATAGTAGATCATAGCACAGCTTGGAGCCCTCCCAAAATAAGATGCTGATGACATGGCCCCCACCCCAGCGTGGTGGCAAGAGTGGTTTGAAGGTCCTGCCTTCCCACCCTCTCTCCACCCTGCTCCATTGTAAGCTGTGACTGAACTATTTTTCCTTATTAATCAGAACTACCTGCGAAATCTTACTCATTCTTATGATCAAAACTCTACCTTGGGGACTAGAGCAGTGGCTCAGCAGTTGCAACCCTTGCCTGGCATGAACAAGGATGTGGGTTCGAACCCCAGCACCACGTACACGACAACGTGTTGGAGCAATGAAAACCGTAGGAAAAACTAAAAAGTTGATTTTGTCTCTCTCACTGTCCCTCTCTGTCTGTCTGTCTCTCTCTCTCTTTTTAAAAGGAGAGGACAGTGAGAGAGAAAGACAGAAGCAATTTTTGTTTAGTTTTTCAGGTGACTTTCATTCCTATGACACTTCGTTGTGTATGTGGTGCTGGGGTTTGAACTTGAGTACTTGCACGTGCAAGGCAAGCAACTTAATCGCTGAGCCACTGCTCCAGCCCCCATGTCCCTCTCTCTTAAAGAAAAAAAAGGACTCTACCATGATAATTAATTAGTGTTCACATTTGATAATACCACAACATGAAACTTTTAAGCTAGATTTTCTTCTACCTTTCTAGATTGAGGGTAAACTTGTTAGTTGTGGGATAAAATAAGCAATTTGGGAACATACACCAATCTTTTTTTAATGTTATAAAAGCAGTTGATTTTCATGACATCATGAAATAGCTTTGCTCAAATAAGTAAATTCCACCCCGTGTTTGTCTAGGTTGGTGGGGGCGTGTAAGTTCAGCGTGCCCTTGAGGAGCTCCAGGCCTTTTGGAATGACCTCAGGGTGCGCCAGAACAGGGAAAGTGGTTAGGAGTGTGGCTGAGCCGGGAAGCCATTGGGTGAATGTGCAAAGGTGTGGCCAAGGAGCTGAAGCTGAGTTTGTCATTGTACCTAAGAGCTGAGTACAGTGGCAGAAATAAGAGATGAAGACTACAGTCGAGGGCTGGAAAAATAACCAGACAGGGTCAAGGAAGATAGTAGGAGCAAATCTGATCTCCCTTATGAGTATTTGCTGAGTACATTATGTGGCTCCTTTTAAAAATATGTGACCATGATGTAACCACATGTACATCATATATAATAGAATTAGTTCATTTCTGTGCCAGAATTATTGTTTATTATAATACTTTTCAACATTTGCCTTGATGACTCAGAGTTTAAACTGTACAACCACCTGGAAGTTCATTCAAATAATATTGATAGTTCATCAGGTAAGTCTGCGCTACATTTTTATATCATTTTCACCTTGTCCAGTGTGTCTCCAATGGATTTTATTCCACTAGTGAATGTGTGAATATCATAACTGTTGAGAATGGTTAGTTACAGCATATTGCCTTGAATTATTCCAAAATACCCTCTTTGTTAGTTCCGTTATTTATCACAATTTCAGGATAAAATTGAGATGAAATACAGATCCTACAAATTCAAATGAAGTACCCACTGGGTCGGGTCCTCTTCTGGGTGCAGAGAATATAGTAGTGAAAAGACACATGAAGTTGTTCTTCCCATGAAGCTTACATTCTACTGGGAAAAACAGACAACAAACAGATAGAGATGCATGTGACAGGATGCCAGAAGTGATAAGGTCCCTAAGGAAAGTAAAGCAGAATGGTCAGGTGATAGAAAAGCTGCTTTAGCTTTAGTCATTCCCCACTTATCCATGGTTTTACTTCCTACTGTTTTAGTTAACTGTCAACTATTGCCTGGAAATGTTAAATGGAAAAAATTCTGGAATCATTCCTAAGTATAATATCACACACTGTTCTGAATTAGTAATGAAATCTTGTGCTGCACAGCCAAGGGCGCGAATCAGCTTTGTGCAGCGTATCCAGGCTGTATATGCTGCAGCCCACTGATTACTTTGTAGCAGACTGGGCTTTAAGATCAACCTTTGTGGCACCGCAGTGCTTATGTTGAGGTAACCTGTATTTTACTTACTAACTGCCCCCAAATGCAACTTGTATATTGTTAGAATTGTCCTATTTCATTATGAGTTACTATTCTTAATCTCTTACTGTGCCAAAGTTGTAAATTAAACTTTATCATAGGTGTGCATGTTTAGAAGGGAAAAAAGAGTATTTATAGAATTCAGTGTTATGGTAGGTTTCAGGCATCCACTGGGGGCTGTGAATTTATCCCCTAAAGTGAGTATTGTTTTCCCAGTGATTGGTCATCTAATTGGAGCTGGGCTACAAATCCTAGGAGATTTGTAAGCATAGCTTTGTGGAATCTTCTTTTATCAGTTTAATGTGGTTTCAGGTGAACACTGTTTTTTATTTCAATTTGCTTGAACCCTTCAAGTTTCCTGCTGTTTCAAGTTTCAAGAAGTGGCCCAAGGTCAAATAAAAATGCTAAGAATTTCACCTTGTTTTGTGTGACAACAGAATGAAGGCACCTAATTACACACCCGTCCCCACCCCTGCCAAACCTGCAGTGACCCAGATTTGTTTGAAATTGAGCACAAAACGGCATTGTTTTCAGAGGATGTTCCCAGGAGATAAGAAAGGCCTGGCAGAATTGAGGTGGCAGCTTGATTACACAAATATTAAAACATCTCTTCTTAATGACAAAGACCTGTTGTTTACTCTAATAGAGGACAACTTAACACATGTTTATTTCTCAAAAGCTTTGGACTTAAGAGCATCTGCCTGGCTCTCCTCTGTAAGCCAGTCACCCCGGGGGATTCTGTGTGGTGTGTCCATTAAAGAAGGACAAGGATGGATTTTAACAAAGACTTAAGAATTTAAACAACCTAAGAGACTTTCAAGCATCACTTTGAACAAGTACACATCAATTTCAGAATGTTGGGATTACCCAAAGCAGGTTTGGAATTCCACTTTTAGAATGGTCTTTAGAACCAGTTTACAAAACAGATTAAAGGCCAACACTCTTCTCATTCAGGTGTTCGTTGGAAAATTTGTTCCATCTGTCATTAGATGTTTTTGATGCATAGGGCCAGAAGTGCCTAGGAATCTATGAAACGAAACAAGGTGGACCGCCCAGGAGGCAAGCATGGCTTGGTGAGATGCAAGGGAGGCTTCATGGGGAGGTGATACGCCCGATGGAGTGTGCTAAGAGCAGGTTCAAGTTTACCAGGCAGATGTGTGTCTCTGGCAGCAGTCTCTTCATTTTATAGATATTCATTATTATTTTCACAACTAAAATGGCATTACTCAGTTTGATAATCTACCTTATTCAATAGCAGACTTAACCTAGAATTATCTTGACTAATTCCAGAAAACAAATTTACTTGCAGGACAGGAGTATTTTCTACCATTCAATGTCATGAATATTCAGCGACCACCTAGCCACAGGTAAAATATCCTATGCCACTATGTTATGTGACTTTGGAGAATTCCCCTCCTTTTTTATTTTTTAAAAGTGAGGTGAAATTCACATAACAAAATTAACCATTTTGAAGTGTAAAATTCAGTAGCATTCAGTACATTCACAGTGCTATGCAAACACCAGCTGTAATGTCAAATATTTTCATCACCCTCAAAGAAAATCCTTGCCTTCCATACCATCATTCACTGATTCCTCCTTCTCCCAGAGCTGTACATCTACTCCCTGTCTCTATGAATTTACCTAGTCTTGATGTTTCGTGTAAATCATATGTTATATGACCTTTTGCTTCTGACCTCTTTCACTTAGAATGATTTTGAGATCCAGACATGTTGTGCCTTCTCGCCTTTCTATGGCTGGCTCACATTCTATTACACGGATATACCATATTTTGTTTCTTCATTCATCTACCAATGGACATTTGAGTTGCTCCCACCATTTAGCTATTGTATACAGTGCTACTATGAACATCTGTGCATGTGGGTTTGTTTGAGCAGCTGTATTGAGATCTTTGGGATATGTATCTAGGAGTGCAATTGCTGGATCATACAGAATTGCTGTTTTTATTTGAGGGATCACTAAACTCTTTTGCATTACATCATTTTCTATTTCAACCAGCAATATTTGAGTATTCCAGTTTATCTATATCTTCATCAATGCATTTGTTATTTTTCATAGTGGCCATCCTATTGGATGTGAATTAGTATCTTTAAAAAAAAAACAGAGGGAGAGAGAAAGAATCAATTTTATTTATTTTTTCATCTGGTTTTTGTTTCTGTGACACTTAGTTGTGTACGTGGTTCTGAGGTTTGAATCTTGGTCTTCCCACGTGCCAGGTAAGCTCTCCAACCACTGAGCAACCACTCCAGCTCCATGAATTGGTATCTTATTATGGCTTTTTCTTTTCTTATGCAGTGTTGGGGATCAAATCTAGGACCTCATCCATATTATAGAAGAACTCTGCACTGAGCTACATTCCCAGCCCTTTTTATTTTTTATTTTGAGAGAGGGCCTGCTAAGTTGCCCAGGATTGATTCAACTTGCAATTCACCTGCTTCAGCCTCCCAAGTAGCTGGGAATACAAGTGTGCACCACCATGCCCAGCCTTATGGTTTGATTTCCCTAATGACTAAAGATGTAGGGTCTTTTCTTGTGTGCTTTTGGCTATTTCTATATCTTCTCAATTTTTGTTGGCAATTCCATGTAAACCAAGTTATAAGAATGTTCTGAGCAATGATAGACTAAGTGAAGCACCTTACTAGAGGACTAATTTTAGGCATAAAATACACATTTGGCTCTGCAAATTACGACAATAGTTATTACATTGGTTAACATGTGATCTCGTGGGTGTCTTCTCAATCCTAAGCATTAGCCTATCCTTTGTAATAACTTGGATCTTATAGGAAATTATGCAAAATGGACCAGATCTGTGATCTACTCATTTCTTCATAGCATTTTGAGATGTCATAGATTTTCCCTATGAGATGGTTTCAGAAACTCTAGTCAAACTTATCTGTCTATATTCAGAGAGAAATTGTATATACAATTATAGAGAGACAGAAAGAAAGAAAAACAGTTTGTACATTTCTGAGACTAGGAGGAATATTGACTTTAGATTTCAACAATTCAACTCAACAATAGAACATATTTATTCTGTTGCCTCACCTCTAGACAGTGAAAGATAACCTTCATAATATTTCCAGTGGAAGTTGCAACTCATTCTCCTCAGAACTCCATAAGTATACAATTGAGACACTTAGGAGAAGGAAAGCTCTAAAGGTAACGTCTTTGTGCAGATAAACAGAGATGACCCCAACAGCATTTTCAGTAGGAACCAATACCCACCAAAGGACTTTTAAGTATTTACATTTTTTACATTGAACAACATGTACTGTAAGGGTTGTCCAGGCTCTGGGAATATAGCAGTGAACCAAAGAGCTATGTACCTATCAGAGGATGTGAATGATGAAGAAATGCGCAAGAGAGTTGTAAACATTGTGAAGCAGAATAAAGCCGAGCATCAGGGGCATGACAGGCTGCTGGTGGAGGATGGGCAGGCATTGAAGGCCTCTCTGAGGAAGTGCAGACACAGGAACAAAGTGAGGGGAAAAGCTGTGTGGACATTGGGCAAAAGGAAACAAAATGCAAAGGTTCTGTGATTGCTGTGGTTTGAATCTGGTTTGTCCCCTCCTAAGCTCATGTTGAGTTGAGATTGCCACTGTGGTGGTGTTGGAAGGCGCGGCCTCCAGAGGGGGTTAGGTTGTTATGAGGGATTAATGCCTCTCTTGCAGTGGTGGGTTAGCTATCCTGAGAGTGGGTGGTTATAAAGCTGGCCCAGTCCCACCTGTTTGCTCTTTTCCTCACCGACTTGTGTGCCTGTCTGCTTTTCCACCATCTTCTGACGCAGCATGAGGTCCTCCCAACTTCCAGAATTAATTTGCCAAATAAGCTTCTTTCCTTTATAAATGACCCAGTCCCAATATTCCATTAGAGCAACAGAAAATGGATGAAGACAGTGCATGCTTCACCCATTTGAGGAATAACTTGGAGGTCAAAACAGCCAGAGTGGTGTGATTACAAAGGAGAGTGGTAGCAAATAAGATCAAAGAAACAGCCAATTAAAAACAAGCCCATGCTAAAGACTTACTCAGAATTGCAAGGATCACATTATTTGTTTCTGTTCTGGGAATCAGAGCTTGTTTCTGGTTTGGTAAAGTCATTAATTATTGTTCCTATAAATAAATTACCACAAACTTAGTGGCTTAAGGCAATACAAATTGATTGTCTTATAGTTTTGGAGCCTCCAGGGGAAAATTTGTTTCTTTGCCTTTACTGGCCAACTAAAGGCCTCCTGTTGCTTGCCATGGCCCGTTTCTCCATATTCCAGTCCAGCAGTGCAGTGCCACACCTGCTCATCTCAGACTCTGCTCCTGTCCTTACATCTTCTCCCACTGACTCTGAGCCTCCGCCTCCTTCTTGCAGGGACCCTTGTGATCACATTGGACCACAGATGTAATGCAGGGAGCCTTCCCAAACTCCTTGATGAAATCACACCTGCGAAGATCTTTTTACCTTTTAAGTTAACATACTTGTAGGGCCTAGCAATTAGAACAGAGATATTACTAGACAGGGACGTGGATGAAGGAAAATGTTATTTAACACTGCTATTCACAGTGGTCTTTCTTGCAAAAGCAAAGTATGATTTCTATGTTGCAGGTAGAAAAATAGAGAAGGTTGTGGTGGTTGTTAGACTATTTAATGAGTTATGTTATTTTGTGGCTTTCTTAAAGTTGCTCATAAAAAAATAAGATCCTCTAATTCTAAGCAGGTACATAGATTTATTACCTAAAAATCATGTTGCACATATGCCCTCTCCCTGGACAGTGATCTGTATGGGCAACTATCATACACGTCTACCGAGAAGGACAGAATTTTACCAGCTCCCAAAGAACAGGACATGTTTCTGGTACCCAAGCTACATTTCCCCTTTAGCAGTGTTTTAAAAATTAAGTGAAGTTTCTATGTTTGGTTATTATGAAGCCCCACAGTTGGCAAGGAATTTTCCAAATATTAAATTAGATGACTTGAGCTTTATTCCAAATTAACCAGCACCTCTCTGTGACAGAAAATACAGTTTCCAGCATGAGGGCGATTCCTTGCAATGTCTGTGAGTGTTGGGGTGGAGCTGATGGAAATCAGTGGGAACTGTGGGTCTGAGCAGCCTGAAGATCTCGCTCTGCACCTTATGGGGCAGGAGGATGCTCCACCGTTGGAGGTGGCCTGCAACTTGAAATGCTGCTTACTGCACCTAAGTACTGCAGAGTCGCTTGCTTGTTGAGTGAACTGCCAGGGGGAAGAAGAAATGGCAAGGAGGAGGATATTGCCAGGGATCCCAGAATGGCACTGTACTCTTGCAGGAAGGATGGATGAATCCAAAGTCGTGAGATAATGAAATTCAAATTAAAGGAGCTCAGATTCATCTGGAGCGTTCTCTGCAATGTGCCCATCAGAGCTAGGAACAACCTGTGAAATGTGCCATCTGCAACATGGGGTACCACAGACCTGCTGAGTGAGCCGACACTGTGGTCTCTCTGACCTCTGAGAAGCGCTCAACTGAATTGCAATTCTTACATGTTTCACCTTCTTGCAGTTTGCATTTTCTGTCCTGGTAATCTTTGTGACAAGAGGAAAATGAAACCTTGAATAATGAGTCTTTCCTCTAATACTAAAATAAATTTTTGTAAAAATTCTTTGATTGAATAAAGGTCTTTATTTTATTATCATTAAAAACTCCTCTTGGATACAAACATTCAGAAAACAGAGTATGCCCAGAAAGCTATCATCAGACATATAAGTTTTGCCTATTTTATTTTATTATTTATTTATTATTAAAGAGAGAGGGACAGTGAGAGAGAGAGAAAGAGAGAAACAATTTTTATTTAGTTTTTCATGGGGCTTTCGTTGTTCCGAGACCTCGTTGTGTACATGGTGCTGGGGTTCGAACTTGTGTACTCGCGCATGCCAGGCAAGTGTCGTAACCGCCAAGCCACCACTCCATCCCAATTTTGCCTATTTTAAAAGGAAAAGTAAAAAAATACATCATAATATACCAAATCTCCCTCTGGTTACATGTTTAAATTAAGTGTAATACATTACAGCAACACAGCAAAATCCATGTTCATAGCAGCTCAATTTACAATAGCTAAATTATGGAATCAACCCAGATGTCCCTCACTGGATGAATGGATCCAAAAGCTCTGGTATATATATACAATGGAGTTCTATTCAGCTATTAGAAACAATGATATTGCAGCCATTGAAGGTAAATGGATGGCTATGGAAGAAATCACGCTGAGCAAAGTTAGCCAAACCCAGAGAGTCAAGGGCAGAATGCTTTCCCTCATTTTTGGAGGCTGGAGCTGAACCCAGGCATGGGGGAAAGGTAGATAAACTCATGGATTAGAACCACAGAACAAAAATGCAATTTGTTAATATTTATGAGGCACAGTTGCATGATACTGCATAAGATATTTGAACAAGCTGTACTGCATGCCTTTACAAAAGTGTAAATGCTCAATCCTATTGTCAAAATATATCAAAGAACAACAAGGGATGATAGGAAGGGAGGAGAAGGGGAAAGGTTGGAACTGAGACAAAGCAAGGTACATTCCAAGCATTTATAAGTATGTCACTGTATATACTATAGCCACATATATAAAAAATGTTCTTCATAGGTGTAAGAATTATGACACTATACTTACACTGTACTTGGGGTGTTTTTTGTTTTTTGTTGATAAATATAGGACCCAGAAGAGACGCAAGGGTTTGGGGAATGAGAGGAGGGAGGCAGAGAGGTGTGGCGGGATGGGGATATTATGCCCCTACTGCTGTATTGTGTGCATCTAGGAATATGTGACGACAGATCCCATAATTATGTACAACTATAATGCATTACTACAAAAAATAAGTGTAATAGCAGAATCCTTGCAAATAGTGTATGTTGATCCCATTTAAAATTCATCCAGATTTTATCAGTACTCTGAAATCTCTGTCCTGTCATTATTACTTAAAAGTAAATTAAAATTGTCTTAATAGCTGTTATTGACTCAGTAAGCAACTATCATTGATCTTTCCTAGGGTTGTTGCAAGGGTTAAATGAGTTCATATTTGCAAAACCCCATTCCTGACATTTATTTTATTTATTTATTTATAAGGGAAGAGAGTAAAGGTGGGAGGTTAGAGGCAGAAACCTTCATCTAAAGCAGTTCTATCCAATAGACTTTCTGTGATAATGAGAATTCTTGTTTTTTACATTATTTTTAAATTGAGTTGATTTGTTTTACAATCATAAATGCATATAAAGTAACAATGTGATATGCATTTGGTCATCAACCATAGTTATCCCCACATCACCACACTCCAGTATAAGATTGTGAATTTTCCAAAATTAAATGATTGCATACATAATATTTGACTTCTCAGGGGGGTAGCGTATGCTACATTGATGATTGTCTCCCTAGATCCCCCCCATCCATCCTCCCTCTCCCATCTCTCTGCCTCTCCCTCCCTTTCCCCCTTCACATGTCTATGGTCCCCATAGATTGTGTGCTGCTGCTGACATGTTATTTAGAAAATGACAATCATGGGTCTGAATTTCACTTGTACAACATTCTTGGTAAAATAAGGCAAATTCCTTTTTTCAACTGAAACTCAGCAGAAGGGGTCTAACTCATACTTAATTCATTCACATAGCTCTGGAAAGATCTCTGGTATTCCAGGTCTTCCTCACAAAAAGTCCCTTGTATGTCTTCTTAAAAATTAGTGCTTCATGGAAGTTGTGTTTTCAGTGGCTGCTTGAAGCAACAAAAACTGACGCTTTTTACACACCACAAATTCACTCTTCCTTCTATCCTTGACACTAGGCAGGGAATTTAATAAAATGCCTTGCACCAAGTGAATGCCCGATATAGCCTTTTATAAAGAGAAGTTTAATATAATACTTAACCCTCCTCCTGTGGCAGCGTTTCACAGAGAATTGAGCTTCTGAGAGGAAAGCGTGTTTCACCCCTCTCTGGCTGCCTCCATATCCTTGAGTGGCAGTGCCCTGGGGATAAATTGAACAGAGGACCTCCTCACACTCATAGGGAAAAGACAGGGCCATGAATGAATGAGTTCCTGACCAATGACATTCAGCTTCATTTCTGAAGGCTTCAAACCAGGTCTCATGGACCAGTTTACAGCTGGTTCTTGGAACACTGTGTACATCCTGAAAATGAGACCCTCTTAGAAACATTGGGCTGCTCATAAAGTGCACACACTTGAAAAGGAACCATTAAGAGACACAGTGTGGGGCTGGAGCGGTGGCCTGGCGGTTATAGCGCTTGCCCGGCATGTGCGAGTACACGAGTTCAAACCCCAGCACCACGTACAAACTAACTGTCAGAGCAACGACAGCCATGTGAAAAACTCAATAAAAATTGATTCTCTCTCTCTCTCTCTCTCTCACTGTCATGCTGTCTATAAAAAAAAGGGGGGGAGAGACAGTGTATAGAAAGAGTGAATAAAATGATAGAAGCCCCGAGATTCCATCTTTGTGCTACAATCCTTTGTTCCATTTCTAGGGGTAAGAATGTACCTGTGTTGTGGAACGATACTATTTATGCTGGAAAATTGAAATCAATATAGGAAAATAGGTAGTGAAGGAGCTAAGACAGAAATACTCCAGCATGGATCGGCCGCTGGGGCAGGGAAAAGCCTGAGATGGTTCCTCTCCCAGGCCTGAACCTTCCCCGAACCCACCGCAGTCCACGCTCCCTGAGCCTGTCTCAGCTCATGCTCAACCTGCATTCTTCCAGAAGTGAAGACATGGCAGCACATTCATCACCAGAAATAAAAACTGAGCTGTTTCCTGCCTTTGATCCCAAGTGCTGGCTAAAACTTACCTAGAGAAGTCTGATCTCCTGAAGTTGGCAAAATTTAGTCCTTTAGACTGCTTCAGTTACAGGGAAAATAAGTGTGCTTTCATACCTTATATTAGGTATCTATATTTTACCTAAATATTTGTTATTTTTTAAAATATGTAATATTAAAAAAATTAGGATAGAATTTGTAAGTATGGGCAGAAAATCTTCATATTTGACTTTTAAAAATTAATAAACTGTATTTTTTTAAAGAGAGAAGGACAATGAGAGAGAAAGATTCAATTTTATTTAGTTTTTCATGTGGCTTTCGTTGCTCCAAGACCTCCTTGTGTTCCTGGTGCTGGGGTTTGAACTCGTGCACTCGCACATGCCAAGCCAGCACGGTAAAAGGCTGAGCCACCGCTCCAGGCCCAATAATCTATATTTTTAAGAGCAGTTTTAGGCTTACAACAGAACTAAGCAGAAAGTACAGAAAGTTCACGTATACTGCTGTTCCCACGCAGCTGTGTCCTCACTCACTTCGAACATCTCCACTGGAGTGTACATTTGTTACACTGACGCATCCTTATTGCCCAGAGTCCATAGTTTACATTAAGGTTCGCTCTTGGTGTTGTACATTCTGTGGTCTGGACAAATGTGTGATGACACATCTCCACTATTACAGTATCATCCAGAATAGTTTTACTGTCCTAAAAATCCTCTGCCTCTTTATCCCTCCCTCTTTCCTAGCCGCTAGCAACCACTGATCTTTCACTGTCTCCCTAATTTCACCTTTTCCGGAATGTCACATAGTTGGAATCGCATAGCATGTGTGTAGCCTTTTCCGATTGGCTTCTTGCACTCAGTAATATCCATTTAGTTTCTTCCATATTTTTCATGGCTTGATAGCTCATTCCTTTTTAGCACTGAATACTATCAATTGGCTAGAAGTACTATTAATCATTTAATCTACTGAAGGACATAGTACTTGCTTCCAAGTTTTGGCAGTTATGAATAAAGCTATGATAAACACCTATGTACAGTTGTTTTTTGGGGGGGTGGGTTTTTTTGGTTTGTTTTTTTTTTTTTGCGGAGCTGATTTTTCAACTCAATCAGTTGAATACCAAGGAATGCTGTATCCGTTTTATAAGAAACCACCTTGCTGCCAAAGTGGCTGTACATTTCCTATTCTCACCAGCAATGAATGAGAATTCCACGTCCTCGACAGGACTTGGTGTTGTCTGTGTTGCCCATTGTGGTCATTCTCGTAGGTGTGCAGTAGCACATTATTGCATTAATTTGTAACTTCCTGTTCACATATAATGGTGAACATCTTTCATATGCACACCTGGCATCTATATATCTCCTTTGGTGACCTGTCTGTTCAAGGTTTTGGCTCATTTTTAAATTGGGTTGTTCATTTTCCTACTGTTGGGTTTTAAGAGTTCTTGATATATTTGGGGTAAACATAATTTAGCAGATAAGTCTTTTCCAAGTATTTTCTCCCAGTCAGTGGCCTGCCTTCTTGGTTTCCTGACTTTGTCTTTCTCAGAATGCAAGTTTTTCATTTCAAAGAAGTCTAGCATACCAGTTCTTTCTTTCATAGACCATGCCTTTGATGTTGTATCTGGAAAGGCATCTCCAAACCAAAGGTCATAGATCTTTTTTTTCCTGTGTTATCTCCTAGGAGATTTGTGGCTTTGCATTTTATATTTAGGTCTGGGATCCATTTTGAGCAAATTTTTTGTGAAAGATGTAAAGTCTGTGTCTAGGTTCATGTTTTTGAATGTGTCTTTCCAGTTACTCTTTTCAAGATGAATTTTTTACAATGAAAGGTTATAGTAGAAACAGTCCTCATTTAAATTGGAAGACATTATGCTAATGAAGTAAGTCAGGCACAGAAAGACAAATGTTTCATGTTCTCACTTAGAGGTAGAAGTTGAAATACAGATCTCATAAAAGTAAAGACTGGAATTGTGGCTACCAGAGCCCAGGAAGGGTATGGCGGAGTAAAGGATGTTTAATAGGTACAGGGGTGAAGTTGCACAGAAGGAATAAATTCTAAGATTCTGCATTATAGTAGGATGACTATGGCTGACAACAATTAATTGAATATCTCAAAATAGCTAGTAGAAAGAAAGATTGCAAATGTTCCCAACACAAAGAAATGATAAATGTCTGCAGTGATGGATGACAGTTACACCGATTATCATTCTACACTGTATACACATACTGAAATCTCACACTGTACCCCAGAAGTATGTACAATTTCTGTGTCCAAAATTTTTTAGATGTTCATTTAAAAAGAAACAATCTTGGTTTAGAAGAAAATATTTTACCTGTAAAGTCAGAATCATGAAATGACTGTAATAATTACATTTCATTCTACTTTTAGAAAATACTAGTGCAAGTGGATGTATCTATAGATCTCATTTGTACCTTATTTTAATAGGTCTTTGACTGGAGTGTGAAATAACCTGGTATAGGAAATGGCCTAGAAAATCTTAAAATTTTGAATGTCTGTTGGTCTTTTTCTCGGTGATAACTGTCAAAATAATTTTCTTGCAGATAATCCAATAATAAAAATGTGGTCACTGAACGGCAACCCCTTTCAGTGAAAGTCGAGCTGTGTGTTCTAAGTTCTCTTCCTAAGAATGTATCGTTCTCCTCAAGGACTATAATTAAACAAATATATTTTCCCAGTGGCCAATCTTGCCAGAATAGGAACTTTCAGTCCTGCTCAATCCATAAGAGAGAAGTTTTGCTGAAAATTAAACTTCCTTTTAAATTTTGATATGTGGTACTGTAGGTGTTTGAAGATGGTATCGAAGTGCTCAGAGCCTGTTGAAGAGCTGCTCTGATTTTTTTCAGCTGCAGTCTTGCTGCCAGCTGTGACTTGTGCTCCTGATCAGTCTGTGTTCATTGTATGATAAAGGGTTCAGGACAAAAGAGTCTGATGATAGCGAGGTCCAGGGCGTGAGATAATTTATCTCATCTGTTCCATTGGAGAATGAGCCTTGGCTTCATTCCAAAGATGATAAAAGACAGCAGCGTCTGTGTGGTAAGGTGTCAGACTGCAGCTGGGCACGTACAGGTTGCTGCAGGCAAATCCTGGGTAATTTGCATGCCGCAAATATTTGCTCTTTGGATGTGGCTAGCAGATGAAGCAGATACCACTGCAAATAGAAAACCTGGCCTTGTCCTCAAGGAATCTCATAGCCACAAATTAACTGGTCAGGGCACATTTTAACATCAGCACTGATATCTTTTTTTTTTTTTTTCTCCTTCATTTAGAAAGGAAAGACTCATTTAGATAGCCCAAGGAGGTGAAGAAATTTCTATGCACAGAACATGTATTAACTACAGGGGATTAACCTTTCTTAAGTTCACAATTATTATTAAAATGATGAAGAATTATATTCAAAAGCATGACATTTATCTCCTCCTTCTTGTTATTTGCAGATAGCAAGTATTAGTTAATTTCCCAGGTAGTATCTTTTCTATTTTTTTTGTGCCAATTGGATTATAATTTGTTATATAATAATTTTATATAACATTATGTAATAATTTTTTACCTAACAATATCCACTGGACATCACTTCATAATTGCATTATGGAAATTTAAAATATTATTTTGTTATTTTTACACACCCAGATGTCATTTATTAGTCCACTCTTGATGGGGGCATTTAGGATGTTTAGGAGTGTGTGTGCTGGCACAAAATACCACACAGAGCACACATTTCAGGAACCTTTGATCATTTAGAAGTATCTGTAGGATAGATTCATACTTTCACAGTCAATGTATTTGAGTGCTCTTTTCCATACCCTCAGCTATAATTAGTACTGTTAGGCTTTTAAATCTTTGGCAACCAAATAAGATGAAAAAGTATTGTTTTAATCTGGTTTGTTTAGTCTTGGTCACATGGACTTCTTCCTGTGATCCAACTCTTCATAATCCCTGGCTTTTGCCCATTTTACTTTAATTCATTTGTAACGACTCTTTGTATGTTAAAGATATTATGCCTTTCTTATAAATGGTGTAGAAGCAGAATTTTTAAAAATTTCTATGTAATCACCTTTATAAAGATTGTGATTTAAGAATTCTGGGTTTCATGTTCTGTTTAGCAAAGCTGTCCCCTTTCCTATTTTATTTTTTAAAAATTGAACTGTGAGGGGCTGGAGCAGTGGCTCGGCAGTTATGGCACTTGCTAGCATATGTGAGGACGTGAGTTCGAACCCTAGCACCATCTACACAACAAAGTGTCTGAGCAATGAAAGTTACATGAAAAACTAAATAAAAATTGATTTTCTCTTTTTTCTCTCACTGTCCCTTTCTCTAAAAAAAATGAAGCATGAAGGTACAGTGGCTCACACCTGTTGTAATCCTAGCCACTTGGGAAGCTGAGGCAGGAACAGTGCAAGTTCAAGACCAGGCTTGAAACTTAGTAAGACACTGTCTTAAAATTAAGTATACAAGGGATTGGGGATTTAGCTAAGTGGCAGAGAGCTTGCCTAGCATGGGCAAGGCCCTGAGTTTGGTCCTCAGCCCTGAAAATAAATGAAGAAATAAATAAACAAACAAACAAACAAATAAAATATACAAAAGGCTGAGGATATAGCTCAGTGATAGATCACCTCTGGGCTCAATCCCTAGTACTAAAAAAAAAATTGACCCGTGCTTTCCTCTGATCCTTTTATGGTTTCTTTAGTTATGTATGGGAAATATAT
>PVKS010003170.1:0-107368 GCA_004027875.1 Aplodontia rufa | reverse complement strand
TATCACTGTTCTCTCTTTAAAAAAAAAAAAGTAAAATGTAAGCTGGGTGCAATGGCACATGCCTGTAATTCCAGAAGTTTTGGAGGCTGAGGCAGGAAGATTACAAGTTTGAGGCCAGTTTCAGTAATTTTAATAAGATCCTGTCTCAAAAAAAAAAAAAAAAAGGGACTGGGGATGTGCTCAATAGTAGAATGCCCCTGGGTTCAATAATTCCCAGTATTTCAAACACACACACACACATACACACACATTTAGCTCATTTGATTTGCAGATATCTTGTTGATTCTTGCATGTTCTTTTCCAAGAGAATCATGTAATCTTATATGACCTATTTAGAACCATTATAATGTGAAGGTGCTACTTAACATACTTCCCTATTATTACACTTGAAATAGAAAGTTAAACTGAATCCATTCATCTAAACAAACATTCATACATATCTTCTGTGTACAGAGTACTATACTGATTTAAATGCTTTGAAAATCTTATCAATGGTTGAATTCTAATAACTTTACAAAACAACTGAAATTTAAATTTGTGGAGTTTTTTTCCTTTACCTAAACAACACTTCATTTTTATTATGTGTTTTTCTTGCTTAGATGGATTTGTGTGGGCAGAAGCAACTTAAAATTTTTCCTTTTTGATATACTTCTTAATTAAATCCAAAGTTCATTTAAAAAAAGATGTAAATGTATATATGACTGCCTTAGTCAATTTGGGCTGCTATAACAAAGTACCTCAGACTGGGAACTTGCAAAGTATAGAAACTTACAGCTCACAGTTCCGGAGGCTGGGAAGTCCAAAGTGAAGGTATTAGCAGATTTGATGTCTGGCAAGGGGCCCCTCTTCATAGATGGTGATGTCTTGCTGTGTTGTGTCTTCATAAGGTAGCAGGTAAACAAGTTCCCTCAGACCCCTTTTATAAGGATGCAGCCCCAGTGACCCAATCACCTCCCTTAGGCCTCACCTCTTATTATCATCACTGTAGGGGTTACAATTCAACAAATGAATTTTGGGAGGACACATTCAGACTACAGAAGTAACTAAGATCAGAGTTATGCATAAATTTTCACTTTTTTTTTTTTTTTTTTTGAGACTAGGTCTAGCTATTGTTGCCCAGACTGGCCTCAAACTCCTGGGCTCAAATGATTCTCCTGCCTCAGCCTCTGGAGTAACTGTAATGCCAAGCATGCCTTATACCTTATTACACCTGACTAATTTTTGCTTATTTTTTTGTAGATCAAAGAATTCTTTGAAATTCTTATATCAGAGGGAGAATCTCAGCAATTAAGGGACCTTCTGAGCAATCAATTCCTGGAGTACTTGAGATTCTGGAAGGTGATGAAAGGAAACTTTGTCCTATTCTAGGCATCTCACCTTCATCAGCCCATTCCTTCCTGTTGACTGACAGGAGTCAAGCCATTTTTTTAAAAAATAATTTTTGCTTTACTTAGAAGTTAAATTACTTCTCCTTATCCAGACGCCAGAATGAAAAAGAACATAAATTTCAGGATATAGAAGAAAAGAATGTACTAGGGTATACTAGAAAGATCAAGGAGGACACTTTTTCCTTAAAACTACTTTGAAGGGATTAGTTGTTAGAGAAATTTGCAATTGATAATCTTAGAAGACACAACTTTTAAATGAAAATATTTGTTCTTTGCAATATCTATGTAATGCTGTTTCTTATTTTTTGTCTTAAAAAATCAACACACACTTAGTGCTAAGATTGGGTTGCCAAACAAAAGTACTACTTTACCAAGCAATTGCCTAAAAATAAAAGTGTGTTATTTTTGAGATGGAACTGAACTTAGTATTCTGCCACTGAACTTGTAGCATTTACTTTAAAGCATTTACTTCCTTTCTGGCCTGGGAAAATAAGTGACACTACTGTACCCACCAAATGGGCAGTTGTGCCACTTCACTTAGACTCGTACGTGACTGATGTGGCTCCATGAACGGATGTCCCAAACCATCATTGGCCCACAAATAGCAGCACTTCTACTCCAAAATTAAAGCTTGGCTTTTGGTGGAAATTAACATATCATAATGTCATATGGACCACCTTTTTATGACTAGTAACTAAATGTCTCAGTTCTTACACTAAATGCAGCAAAGCACTCTGTGGGTTTCCTATGCTGAAGTATTTAGAAATGCTCTCCTTTGCTAGAACCATGTAAAACATTCAAGCACAGCTATATACTATGAGCCCACTGAATTTATGATATTTCAGTGACTTCCCTTACCTAGTGATTTCCACATTTGGCTGCTCATAGGAATGACCTAGGGAATTACTTTAGATAGCCAGGTTCCAGGATCCACCTGAGACCTACTGGAATCCCTATGATTAGGGCCCAGAAATCTCTATTTGATTAAGCTCTCCAAGTACTTATTATGATTGTCCAGGTCTGACAACTGCTGAGTTTTCTAAACCAATTATTCTCCCATTTCTTGTAGCTTTTCTCTGTGCCCAGTGATATTTGTTTTTTTTTTTTCGTCTGGGCTGAATGTTTTCTTAATCTTTTCTGCTTTAATATATATATATTTTTTTCTAATAAACTATTCCAAAAAGGTTGGTAGCAAATACACAGATGGCACTCTTTTCAGTATTTTTATGAAGAGAAAATACATTTTAGCAAATGCATTGTCATAATACAGTTTTTCCATAAGAAATAAGTCAAATTTACAAAACTCCTAATGTATGTGATCCTTTAATAATCAATGACAAAAATCCAGTTTTAATTATTTCCTGGAAATTAGATACTATATTTGCTTTTCATTCATAACCCATCCTACAATATAGTTTAGGTCACTATAGTTCAACAAACTTATTGAGTTAAATCTTAGGGATTTGGGATATAGAATTCTAGATTTACCTCTCCTCAAAGAATTCACAGTCTAGTAAGGAAGTCTCTCTCTCTCTACCTCTTTCACACACACACACACACACACACACACACACACACACTAACAAACTAAGTATATGATACTGAAGGAGCACACTGAGAAGAATCAACTCTATCAAGATAGGCAGGTATGATGGAAAGAAAGGGTTCCTAGATGAAATTGACCAAATTATATTATATGCATGTACAAATATGAATCTCATCATATGTATAATTATAAAGCATCAAAACACAAAAAGAAAATAAAAAACACCAGACAAAACAGAAAACCGAAAGGTTTCCTAGAAGAGGTGACACTTAGCTTGGGTTCTGAAGACTGAGTTGCAGTTGCTAACCTATCAGTGGGGCACTTGGGGAGTGAGGGGCATCTGCAGAGGGGAGGGCATCCTATGGATTGCTGCTAAAGGAGGTTAGTGCCTCCTAGAGGTGAGGAATGGCAAGAAATGACTCTTCCCAGGGTATAAGGCCCTATGTTTGATCCCCAGAACCACAAAAACAATATAACAAGCAAAAATCAAAGCAGAATGCTTAGTATACTTTGTGGGCTTTGAAAGCAGGAGGGTGTCATGCCACCCAAAATTCTAGCTTGAGAGATGAGGTGGATAAGATCATACATCAAGATGGCAAAACTAGGCTTGAGGAAAAAGATAATGAGTTTACTTTTGGACATGTATGTTAAAAAATGCTGTAGGATATTTGTCATAAGTTTCATAATGCCCATATATAAAGTCATGATAAGAAAGTTAAATTAAAACACATGATTCTATAGGGAACTAACCCATTAGTTAATATATACGTTCTGAAAAATAGCAACTACACCTTCTTTTCTACTTCAAATGAAATGCTTCTTTTAACTTAGCTTTTTTTTTTTAAAGAGAGAGAGATAGAGAAAGAATCAACTTTTATTTAGTTTTTCATGTTGCTTTTGTTCCCCTGATACTTTGTTGTGTATGTGGTGCTGGGGTTTGAACCTGGCTCTTTGTGCATGTCGGGCAAGCACTGTAACCACTGAGCCACCACTCTAGCCCCTTATAAGTTAGCTTTGAAGTCATAATTTTCTTTCTTAAGTAAAGAAAAAGAATTTTAAAAATCTGGTCATAAATTTTCATCTGAAATATAGGCAGAATTTCATCTCCTATTTTTCAATATTACTAAAATCCACATTCTAAAATACAGATGATATAAAAAGTAATGTCAACTTTCTTGGGGTATATTTATAGGACTTTTAAGCCTATAAGATTTAACTTCTTATTCTGGATTTTAAAATACAATTACAAATTATAAAATTATTAAATTACACTAAAGATATTCCCTACACTGAAAAAGATAGATGAAGTACAAGGATGTTGGGCACCTGGAGATGAATCTAGATTGGTTTAACAACAGAGAATATGATCATTAAAAGATGATTATCTCCTTACACAACAGGCCCTGCCCCTTTATAGGGCTGTTATGTGCAGGTCTGGGTGCTGGTCCATACAACAATTTTTTGTAGCCACAGATTTTTGCTCAAATTCTTTCCCTCTTTCAGTTCCAATGGCTGTAATCTGCACCATACTGTTATGTTCACTCTGGATTTTTTAAAATCTTCAATGGCATCTTTTATCTCAGTCTAATTTATCATTAAATATTTTCTCTTAATTAAAACAAATTAGTCAACACACAAAATTTAAAAACACCTTTGATTCTATCACTAGCCAAAAGCATCCATTACCATCATTCATTTATGTTCTTAAAAAACTGTCATTAGGTCAGGCATGGTGGTGCACGCCTATAATCACTGTGATTTGGGAAGCTGAGGTAGCAGGATTGCAAGTGTGAGGACATTCTCAGCAATTTAGAGGGACTCTGTTTCAAGAAAAAAAATCCAAAACAAAACAACAATAACAACAAAAATCCCCCAAAACCTAACAAACAACAACAACACAAATGGGAGGCTTGGGGTGAAGTTTGGTGGTAGAGCACCCATGGTTCAGTCTGCACTACCCACCTCCCTACTGTCTCATGACAAAAAAATAAGATACTGGGAAATCTGTCTAAGAAGGAGTCTCCAGGAAATGGAATTTAACCACTGTGGTGGATACTGCTTACTGGCCAACCAGATACCATCTCCCAGCTGCTGCCCCATTCCCACTCTGTGTTGAATGTCAGTTGTATCTATATATGGAACAGGCAATTACATTTACTAAATTTCAAAACATATTTAATGCACCTGGTGACTGTGCTTTATTAAGGAATATTACCATCATCAACTATTTTGATACTGTTCTCTATCCTTTAGTATTCTTACAATTGAGGATAAAAAGAACAAAATCTATAGCAAAAATAACCATAATAATTTTAAAAGCAACACCCACAATATTTACTGAGCAGTACTGAGCATTTTCCATTCACTATCTCATTTACTAGTGTGTGTGTATGTGTGTGAGAAAGAGAATGTGTGTGTGCATGAGAGAGGGAGGGAGGAAGGGAGAGGGAGAGAGAGAGAGAGAGAGAGAGAGAGAGACACTAAAGTTTAGAGAAGTTAAACAACTTGTTAAGTAACAGTGTAACAGTGGGTAGTCCAGCAGGGGTTCCCTTCCATATAGTCTGGAGCAAAACTGACATTTCCTTTGTAAGCCTCAGAGTCACTTAAAAAGTAATATAGAGAGGAGGGAGGTGGCACTTGGAGTCACTCAACAAATAATAGTGATGGTGGTGAGGCTATTATGTACATACACATAGTAATCTATTAACTGATAAGCTTAATTCTCTTATCTAAAGCAGTGGTTGTATAAACACAAGAGGTGGACCCCAAGGATCCCAGAGACACTTTCATGGGCCTTGAGGTCAAAATCATATAATAATACTATGAGGTCAACACTGTTCTCATAGTAATGCTAAGATATGAATTTTTCTCATAAGTGTGCACACAGTGGAAATTTCCAGGAGCTATTTGACACGACTATTACGATAGATTGAATTTGGAAGCGGATCTGAGAATGCAGCTGCCTGTGCTAAGCTTACATTAAAGATGTGCAATAATAGCAAAACACTACCACTCTTCTAAATTACTTTTTTGGAAACTAATTTTTCATAAAAATATTTTGTTAATATATATCTATTTTAAATGAATTAAACAGAAATTTAAAAGTATGTCAGTTCTAATCTCTAGCAATAGCAAATATTGACAGACATAGCCCACATAAAACAAAAACTTTTAGTGATCCTCAATAAATTTTAAGAGTTTAAAAGTTTCCTATGATCAAAAATTTGAAAATTTCTGCTTAGAAATCAATTATAGAATTATTATGGAATTTTATGTTGCAAAATTAAGCAAGCATATCACAAGTGGAAAGGAACTAGATGATTAAGTCCTGTGCTTCTGAGAGTTTAGCTGGGTTAACTACTGGATTACTAAGTCACAAAATATCACTCCCTCTTATGTCTCCATTACTGAGAAGATTTGAATCAGGTACTCAGAAATGAAATTTGCTGTCAGGTAGGCCATGGGAAACAGATTTCCTTAAATCCCCAGAGGATCAAAAATGTAGCCCAATATTACTCTTAAATTAAGACATTCATTTGGATTTTCAATAAGTACTACTACACAAAAAAACGTGATCACGGCAGCAAGACGTTCCCACTAACGAACATTTTTTTTTTTTAACAAAAATTGCTAAAGATGGGGGGCTGGGGCAGCGGTTCAGTGGTTTCAGTGCTTGCCTGGCATGCACAAGTACGTGAGTTCAAACCCCAGCACCATGTACACAACAGAGTCCCAGAGCAACAAAAGCCACATGAAAAACTAAATAAAACTGACTCTCTCTCTCTTTTTCTCTCTCTCTCACACACACAGTCTCTCTTTCTTAAAAAAATGCTAAAGATGTCTATTTAAAGGGCAGAAAGAGATCTTTGCACAATTTATCTTTCTGTGAATTAAGTTATCATTTTTTTTATGTCCAACTGCTTTCTTCCTGAACTTCATGACTCTTCCCCAGAAGTCTGTCTTTTTTTTTAGAAGCATGCAACACAAAACATAAAAGAGAACAAAGGAGACAGTTAACATGGAGGGGACCATCCTTCCAATCATCACACATATATAAAATGATCCAAATACTCAATTCAAGATGGAGTTTAATATCTATGTACTCATCTATTACAATAGATGAAAATGAACTATTAAAACTCTAATAAACCAGAACTACCACTCAATCCAGCAATCTCATTACTGTGTTTATATCCAGAGAACTTGAAATCACTGTGTTGAAGAGCCATCACCACTCTCATGTTCATTGCAACCTTATGCACAATAAAAAAGATATGAAGCCAACTCTCCACCAATGGATGAATAGATAAAGACAAGGTGGTGTATATGTATAACAGAATATTTCTCAGTGTGAAAAGAGAAGAAAGTGCTGTTATTTATTACAATATGGTGGGGCCTACAGGAGAGTATGCTAAGTGAAATATGCCTGGCACAGAAAAACATCACATCATCTCACTTCCATTTGGAATCTAAAAAGTTACACTCACAGAAGTTAGAATGGTGACGAACAGAGGTTGGGAAGTGGGGATGGGGAGATATTGGTCAAAATTTGCAAAGTTTCTTTTAGATAGTAGAAGTAAGTTTTTGAGATCTATTCCACAGCATGTCATTAGTTAATAATGACAATGTATGTTAATACATTTTTAAATAATAATTCATTTTTAGTTGGCAAATAGAATTTTATATATTTATTGTGTACAATATGATATTTTAAAATGTATATACATTGTAGAATGGCTAAATTGAACTCAATGGCATACTCACCATAAGAAACGAAAGTCTAGATATTCTTCCTGCACAAAATAAGTATATAAGATGATGGATATGCTCATTAGCTTGATGTAATAATTCCACATTTTATATATATATATACACCTTAACATCACAATGTACCCTGTAAATACTTAAGAATATAATTTGTCAATTAAAAATAAATTTAAAAAACAACTTTAATAACATTTGGAAATAAATACACTCAGTTATTTGTTAGTAATGAGAAATATGACATTAACCCAGCAGTGCTCAGGTAAGTGGTGTCCTCCAAGAACTAATGCACTTGGGTTTATTCCTCAGACATTTACCTGGCACCTGCTAAAGTGCTGGATACTGAGGATAGGGCAGAGGAGATATCTGCCTCTGAGGCTCAGAATGGCCTGCACAGATGATACCTCTACTGCTGGTTAAAAAACCATATGTGAAGCTCCATAAAGGTTGATGAAGGTTGTGCTCTGAGGGGCAGGAACGGGCTGCACTGATAGGGTTGGTAAGCAAATTTCAGGCAGAAGGCTGTGTGTAGGCCAACAAAGTGCATGGAATCACTGTGGAATAGTTGACATCCACACATAGAACACTATCTATGTATGCATGTGTGTGTGTTTGCAAGTGTGCATGCATGCTCATGTGTAGGTAGGGGGAGGGTGGTGCTGAGGCACAGGTGAGGCTAGTGAGGCAGGGCAAAGACAGTACAGGTACGCTCACCATGTAGAAGAGCGCCATGGGTAAAAGGGATCTGTCTTGAAAATTATCCCCAGAGATTGGCTTTTTCAGTACCCAGAGAACATCCCAGCATCTCATTTAATAAGATAATTCCCCTACGAGGACACTAAGAATCTCAGCTCAGCAAAGTTCCAGTGTCTGATTTGAAAACGATGCTCTTACAGTTTTTCCTACGAGCAATTTTACCACATGTGCCATTTGATGAAGAGAAAGGCTTTTTAAAAAAGCAGTATTAATCTTAAAATTATTTCTCTAAAACACATTTTATTACAATGTGATCACAAAGTAATTTGATTAAAATATAATCTATAAAAATTATATTACATAATCAGATACTAGCTTCTGAAAGCTAGTTCTCAAGATATAAATCCTAAAGGTTCACAAAGCGTTACACTGACAACATATTTGTGGCCAGAACAAACTGTCTCCTGAAGTTAAAAGATGAAAGATAAGCTTTTCTATCTTACACTTTTTAAAAATTTATATATATCTCCACATAACACACAGAAAACTTTCCATAATTCAAACATTCCCATTACAGTATTTCATGACAGTTATTTTAAAAACTTCATACTTATTTACCACCTGTTGTGGTCAATCTTGCTATAAAAAGTCAATGGAATAGATAATTTTATTATCTTCAAATAAATAATTCAAAGCTGCTTGTCATACATTTAGCATCCACACTAAGTTTTGCCTTGTGCATTTGCATTGGTCATTCATGCAAAAGATATCAAGTTAGCTAGAATGAGGTAGATTCCTTACTTACTATAAACTCTACCTTGCAAATGCTATACAGTAACTTGTACTTTAAAGTATATTTGCACATTTTATATATTATGCTGTATGGTTGTCCTTGGGTTTTCTGTACAGATAGTTTTTGTTGATATTAAATGGAAATCATAGGCTGTAAACATGATGTTCTTATGTGAAGTAAATTGATATAACCTCCTATTAGCTAAATAAACAAAACATGGTATAAATACTAGGCAACTAAGGAAATATAGTTTAAAATAGTTATAAGAATATGCTTCATTTGAGAAATACTTTGAGATTGGACTACTTTATTTTTTGTGATGCTTTGTATTGAACCCAGAGACTTGTGCATGCTTAGCACATGCTCCAACACAGAGACACTTGTAGCCCCAAGATTGGTTTACTTTTTGAAATGTAACAATCTTGGTGTAGGAGTAAAGTCATCCAATTTTATTAAAATAGGCCTATCTATCTGGGCCTGGTGGCACACACCTATAATCTCAGATACTTGGGAGGTTGAGACAGAGAATTCCAAGTGCACAGCCAGCCTCAGTAACTTAGCAGGGCCCGTCTCAAAAAAAAAAAAAAAAAAAATTAAAAGGGTTGGGGATATAGCTCAGTGACAAAGTTCTTTTGGCTTCAATCTCCAGTAAAACACACACACACACACACACACACACACACACACACACACTTCTTTGTGAGATTAATAATGCAAATTCAGTGTGTTAATGAGAACTTATAGTTCCTTATTCTTCAACTTCCATGGAGAATTCTTGCAAAACTTTGATCTCATGTTTTAAAAGAAAGTTCACCCTAAAAATAAATGCATATTTTGGAATATGGAACTTTAATTTATTTGGCACAAGCCATGGAGTCCCAAGTTTAATGAAAACTCATTAAAATAGCTTCTTCCAGGGTGGGGTTGTGGCTCAGTGGTAGAGTGCTTGTCTAGTATGCATGAGGCTCTGGGTTTGATCCCTAGCATCACAAAAATATAAAAATATAAAACATATCTTTCACCTTTTTAAAAATTTATTATAAAATAACCAAAACTGCATTGGCACAGATAACATGTCTCACCTCAGATATTTAAAGATTCCCAATATTTTGTGTGTTCTATGTATGCTATTTGACACAGACTTTTCCCCTAAGAGTAATCAGAGAGAGAGAAAGGTTATGTTTGCATTTTCTTTGTTCAAGGTTTATTGCATCTCAGAGGGCATACATGCACTGGGTTTTTAAACCGAAATACAAAGAAAAGCCATTTTGAAATTGGTTTTAGGTAAATTTTTCCCCATTACAGTGTATGTTATCCCCACAGTAAATTCAGATACAACCACTTTTAAATGGTACCATACATCTATTAAATAATTTGAAAAATAGGCAAATGCCTTTCCAACCCAATATGCTTTTACAAAGAGCTGCCAAGCCACTAGCAACACTGATCAACAGTGACCTCATTTATGCATCAAAATCTTAAGCCAAGCCATCAGCACAGACAGTATGACAACAAATTAAAAATTAAAGAATACAGTATGTACAGTAAAGGATTCAATTCTCTGAATTAGTTTAAATCCTAATCACAATGGTACAACAAAACCTAGTCTGAGCTCAGTTGAAGGATGGAAAAACACTAGCCTATAGAACACTCAAAGAAATATTAAATGAACAGATGTACATAAACCCACAGTGAAGTAAAAACATTTGCAGTAATCTTTAAATTACAGATATACCTTGGGGTGCTTTCATAATCACATAAATAGCACATCTCTAACTGCATTTGCACAGACATGATAGAAACGGACACTTTACTTTTCAGTGCATTTAATCAAGAATGAATAAATAGGTCAATTTAGATGCAAAACCTGCAAATATAATTAAAATATATATTTTAATATAGCAGTGATAAATATGGGATTCTGCCCATCTGATTTTTCATTCTTGATAAGGTAGCTTCAAGAGAAGTATTTATTATGGACGTTAACCTTTATATTTTTTAAAATAAAAATTTCTTAACATATACAGTGCCACAAAAATAAACATTTCTCACAACAGTTGAAGTTTCTGTGATTGGAAAAATGTACTCCACACCAAAAAAAGTTTTGTATATTTAAGAGTGTTTTCCTCACTATCTGATATTACCACATTACACTTGTAACAGAGATACAGAAGAAAAGAGAATTTATGGGGAGAGTTTAGGTTTGTCCAAAAGTTATATATACATTGAAACCTTCGAAAACACAGACACATCTTTCCAAATAGTTTACCACCCAACAGCTGTGTCATCCGTCCATGGGCAAGGTCCAGAAAAGCATTAAAGGCATCGGAAACATCCATTCATTGTTTACATCGTACAACACACAAATAACCCAAATACGATACAATTTTGAGAATAGGGATAACAGCTATGGTAGTACACATTCCTAACGTTCACTTTCACAGCTGTACTACACATTTTGGAAGAGAAGTTGTGAGTAAGCATTGGGTTTGGTACTGGTGGCTCACTTTGAAACTCTGAGCATCAATCTTATCTGAAGTCTCCAAACTCATTTAATTTTTCCTAGTCAGTCACAAAAATTGCAGCTGTGAAGAAAAGAGTACTTTAGTTAGAAAACAGATTATCATGTTCTCCTTAACATTTTGTGTACTCTGCAATTTTACTTCATAGTTACTACAAAAGACCTTTATACAAAGGGGTTTCTATATTAACACATTTACATTTATTTATTTTTCAGAGTTCCTTAAAATAAGCTTAAAATCAGCCAGGAAACTTAAAAAACCCAACTTTCCAGACAGTTTCATTTTAAACAAAAATTATGCTAACAAAAATTTGAAATTTAGATTCTTATTAGCAATCTTAGTCATAAGACATTCAGTATAAATTAAGAATATAGCTAACCTTTAAAAAAGAGCAGTGAAAAAAAGTTGAAATGGCAGCGACTTCCAATTTTTTGCTTCTATTTCATTATGGTGGTCAATGTGTCACTTGCTGAACAGTTCAACAAGTGACAGAATAGGAGAGAAGGGAATTATCTCTTTTATCCCACCACTTTCCATTTTGTTTATCAGTCATTTCTGTCAAGAAATCTTTCCTGATGCCTTATAATTTACCTTGAGGTCTTAAGGCTTAGCCAGACCTCATAACATGCTCTGTGTCTGTCTCTCTCTGGGCTAATAGAGAGAAGGCAGGGACTGTCTCAAGAAGCTCTTCTTCTGGTACTCATCCAAGTTCCTGGCATGTGATAAGAGCAATATTTACTAAATAAGAGGTGATAAAAGGCTGCTGCAGGTAGTTTTCATTCAATCAGTCTTGAAAATTTAATTGCTAATAAATAAATGCTCATTAACTTATTTATGCCTACATCTACTTATATATAATCAGCCCAATCCAAAGTGGAACAGAAGAGTGTGCATGAGGAGAAATTATTTGACTGAGATCTTAAATTGACATTATTAACCTTAATGGTATATAATAAAAACAATTATGATGCAGTATTCCACAAAAATCTCAATAGGCATCAGAGAAGTTTTTACTAAATGTAGGCAATAGATGTATAATGAAAATAACACTGGACAGTGGTCCAAAAGCTTCCATATTCTTACTATTCTTTACTGTTCTTCTTGATAGACTCTGGACAAATCACTCAACACCAAAGGACCAGTATATATATATATATATATATATATATATATATATATATATATATATATATATATATATATATAAACCTGGCTAGTTTATTGCACAAGATTTAATCTCCTCCTGAGAGGTTCAAAGGTGTTAATGACTGGATATGAAAAATACTATGTGAAAGAAAAGCAGTGTAATTGAGCAAGTGTTTGCTAAGAACCTATCCAATGTCAAGTGCAGGCTTAACAGTAAACATTAGTCCTTCATTAGTTTCCTTCCATAAGTTCATTATGAATCATTTTTAAATTATATGAAATTGATGAAATTTAAAACTAGATTATTAGAAATTTAAAATTCTGCTTGAGTAAAGAAATGAGAAGGGTAATAATCTAAGCTTTAATTTATGAGGCAAAATAAGAATGAACAAAATGAAGATATGATTATGTTGCTAAACATATTCTTAGATGATTTCTAAATGCAATATTACAAACATTAAATTTCTATTAATTTCAGTCATCATGGAATAAAGTGGTAATCTTCTAATTTATCAAATAGTTTGAGCAATTTTTTGCTTTTTCAGTATGATCTTTGTGCTTTTCAGGATAAGGACAACTTGGAGGTTTATCTCCCTCCTAGTTTTCTTTTCTTTCTCTTTTCTTTTGCAGTTCTAGGGATTGAACTTAGGGGTGCTTTACCACTGAACTACATCTCCAGCTTGTTAAAAAAATTTACTATTTTTTATTTTTGTGACAGGGTCTTGCTTAGTCACCCAGGCTGGCCTCAAACTTGTGATCCTCCTGCCTTAGCTTCTTGAGTTGCTGATTATAGGTGTGTGCCACCGATTACAGATGAGGCCTCTCCCTCCTAGTTTTATAAGTAAGATTTAAAAAAATTCATTATAAAATGATAGCTTTTGACATCAATTTTAAAACTCTAAACATTTGAGTTATTATTATATACATCTATTCAAAATGAAGAACAAATATATCTGAAATAGCTAAGCATTGTATAGCTCATTATTAAAATCCCACAGGAAAAGCTCAATATAAGATACCTTAAATTGTTTACAAGAAATCCTTGATGTTAAGATCCGCTAATGGGTCCTTTGCTGGAGGTTTCTTGGGACTCTGAGTGGCAGGTGTAGGGCTTGGAGAAAGCTAATGGGGAGAAAGCCAGCCCCAAAGAGCAGAAACAGAAAGCAAACAGAGAGATAGATATGCGTTAGGCAGGACATACAACCACAGAAAACACACATGCAGAGAACAGATGCTAAAGTTAAAAAAATTCTACTTTGTTCTACTTAGTCACAGTGTTATGTTTAATTTTGTAGTGGTAAAAAACACTTCAAATGATATTTGGTGTTCTTGAAATTCCTTGACATCAGATTTAGCCAAAGTAAAATTTAGGGACTCTGGTAGAACAATATGGGTATGAGTTAGGGAAGATGTGAAAAACTAGTCACGTAAAGATAATACAAATATATAGCAAAACAAACAAACAAAAAGCAATCAATTTTTCTATAACAGTTTTACTTTGAGTTATTAGTGCCACCAGTAATAAAGAAATTTAAATGGCTTTTTTTCACAGAGAGTCAGTTTGAAGGGAAAATTGAAAGGAAAGCTTGCACACAGCCATTTAAGAAATTACTTAAAATCATTAGCTAAATATGCTAGGATTTCATATACATTTTTTAGGGTTCTGGTTATGAGCATCACTGAGTTCTAATCCTGCCTATCCAGCTCACAGAGGAGGTTAAATGACCATAGAAAAGAAACATATGCGACTTTCAACAAAAGGAGCAAAGATAACTTATCTTGCTTCTGTTTAACCAATACCTAAATTATTTCCATCTGTGACAGAACTGCTTCTGGGAACAGGCTTCTGCAGGAATGTCAGGGTAAAAGCCTTCAAAAAAACTCACATAGTCTGTCTAGAGTAACAGTTGACATCTATCCTTTGAATCTAATTAATCTCCCATGTTTGTAAGGTGATGGAAATTTCAGAAATCTGGGACTTCAGGCCAGGAATGTATGTTTTTATTGGTTCAGTAAGCAGAGCTCCAGAAGTAAGGATTTTCAGATGTGTTCCTATGTCTAGAAACTACTGGCTGACTGCACTATCAGTCAATTTTTCATTTGTAGAACTGAGATAATGCTTCACAGAATTATCAGGACAAATAAATATAAATCTTAAAATTTCTTGGAAGAAACTCAAGGATTGCCCACAATTAATAATTAGGTGAGGGCTGCAGTGGTGGCTCAGCAGTTTCGGAGCTTGCCTGGCATGAGCGAGTATGCCAGTTCAAACCCCAGCACCATGTACACAAAAGCCTTGGAGCAACAAAAGCCACATGAAAAAACTAAATAAAATAGATTCTCTCTGTCTTCCTCTCTCTCTCACCGTCTTTCTCTCTTTAAAAAAATAATAATTGAGATGGAAATATTATGACAAATATTGGGATAGCCCAGGTATCAGCAACAAAGAAACCACTATGAATTCTGAAGCTACAAACTTATTTTATTTTATTCTCTAGGTTAGTTGTGCTTCCTGAATATAGGAAATGTAAAAATATATAAGTATGACATGCCATTCCTTGATTTACTGTAAATTCAATTACTATGGTAGGGCAGGATCAAGAGGGCCATAGTTAGGCTGCTGCTTCTGATGGGCTATATTTTTAATATGCAGCCAAGGTCATGAAGACCCTGATTCAGCATATGTACTCACGGTTAGAAATATTTGCTTCTGAGCATGCATCCACTTATGTGACCTGTTCCATTGTGCCTTCTTTTCCTAGCCTGCATATAAAAAAGGTCTATGGAAGGACTTGGGGCAAGTCTATGGAATGGGTGGGGGCAAAATAAAGCTGGAACTGGGGACTGGCTAAAGGCTGCTGCCTCTGAATAAAGAATATCAACTATTCCAACTGAATCTTGCATCTTCTTCCATCTGCTAGAATCCTGAATGAGTTTCCCAGGGTCTGAGCCTCTACCTCAACACTGATTAAAACAATGAATTTTCATATCACCTATTATCCAAATTAAGTAAACAATTGATGCCAAAACTAATATTATGCAAGAAAACAACTGCCTTTAGTAATTAGATTATATTAATTTATTTCTAAAGCTTTCAGCATACCAAATTCAAGGCTAAAAACAATTACAATAACATTGTTCATTAAAGCAGAAACATCCTGTCTTCCTAAAATGGTAATAAATATTCACAGGTCTATTCAACCACCAAGGAAACACAGTAACATTCATTTTATAATTTAAGTATATAGGTTAAACTTAACCCAATCAGTATGCACGCCCTAACCTGTTTTCTTACCTCCCCCCAAAACAATGGTAGGCAGGGTTTCCTAGTCTCTAAAGAGACTAGAAAACCTGTCCTAAAGTCAGAACATTGGTTATAGCCATGAAGGCTACAGCTTCTCATATTCCAAACTGTCTTTTTCAATACCCACCATTTTTTCTCCTGATCACTGTGGCTTTTGAGGGATTAAAGTGAAGAAACTATATAGGTAGAAGATGGATTTAGAGATAGATCAAGGAAGCAAACAGGATTAGTGAATACTCAGAAAGTTCAGAGTAAGTAGCCTGTGGATAAGCTGATAAAGTACCCATTTGTTAAGTCAAAAAAATTGCAGGAGTGAATAAAACCACACACTGATATCAGTAAGCTCTATTTGATCAGTTTGCTTGGCATGCGGAGACTAAAGTGATAATTTGGTGCTCTGACTCTGACCAAGTCACTTTCTCACGGTGAAAATATCTTTGGTTCCACATACACCTTTGAGCCTTACAGATAATTAAAAGAGGAGCCAAGAAAGGGCAACAGCTGTTAATATGATGAGTATTATTAACAGCAAAACAGTTCAACACAGAATATATATTGCACATATATTTTGACATCTTTGTAAAAGTAATTTTGCCTAAAGACAGGTTTCCCTTTGTCCTGGATCTTACTAGGTGACTTCTAAATCTTTATAATTTCCTGAGTGACATGAATATCTTTGCTCTTCACAGTGGACTCCTGGAACCCACCTGATAGGTTATGCTAACCAGGTGACTCACAGGTGACCTTCCTAGTTTATGGTAACCACGTGACTCCAAGTGGAGGAGGGCCATGTCAGAAAGACTTTCCATGTGATTAGATGGTAGGTCTGTGGGCCACTAGTACCAGCCTGATCTTCAGAGGGAGGGGGTTTGAAAATCGAGTTCAACCCATGGCTAATATTTGTCTCTCTCTCTTTTCTCCCCCTAGTACTAGGGATTGGACCCAGGTCCTTAAACATGCTAGACATGCACTCTACCAATGAGCTACACCCCCTGCCCCATGTGCAACAATCAATTAATCATTCCAATGTAATGGAATAACTCTGGACCCTAAAGCTTAGGGGAGCTTCCTGAGCTGACAACACTGTGTGTGTATTGTCACACATTGATGCTAGGATAGTTACACATCCCTCAGGACAAAGAAGCTTCATGCTTGGAGTTCTCCTAAATGTTCCCTATGATCTCTTCCTTTAGCTGCATGTAGTTTGCATCCTTTCACTACAAAGAAAACTGTAATCGTAAGTTTGTCACATTCCTGAGTTCTCGGAGTCATTCTGGAGAAATATCGCATCTGAGGGTGGTCATGGAAAACCTTGAATTTGTAGCCAGCTAGTCTGAAGTGACAGTAGCCCCAGGGACTCCCAAACTTGTGGCAGATGTTTGAAGAGAGGGGATTCATCTGGCACTGTTCCCTGAGACTCTGTAGTTTGGCAAACACATTGCTGTTGATGTCACAGTGTTGGGCAGGCTTGGCAGCCTAGAGGACTGTGCCTTGAACTTTTTTGGCTTAACTCTGCAAACACATAATAAAACCATGGATGAGAGCCACTCACTTCTCTGGGATGCATGCCTTGGATGTCTTACATGTCTGGTTGTTCTCTTCTACCTTTCTGAGTTAAGTAAAAGAAGAACAGAGGGACCTTCAGACAGTAATTTTCTATCATTTTTCTCCGGCTCTCACACTACTACTAATTTGTCTTCTATGATTCCTTCACTTTTGAAGCAACAGGCATGAGAAGCACATTAGGTAAAAACCTTTTTAAACAATTAACTGCACGACAGACTTACGCTTAGGAATTAATGTCACTGTTTTGTGTACATGTAAGACACAGACCTGTGTGCCAGGTACAGCTGTGGCTCCAAAGGGTGGCCTCATCATGGGCTGTGCAAACATGACTGGCTGCTGAGGCATCATGGGCATACCTGTCCCAGCAGGAGGCTGAAAAGGAAGACTTATTCAGAGTGCAGTGGAGGCCACCAGGGCAACACCCTGGCATGAATGGTTTTTACATGCATCTCACAATTTCTAAGGATTCCAGGTGGGTGAGGAACAGGGCTTTGTTATTTCAACCTCAGGCTGTTGAGACTCAGATGGAAGAGAGTGCCTGAGATGGGTTGCAAGCTTGGCTGGCTACACAGCATCCTCATCCCAGCAGGGCCTTGCCGCTCTTTCACCTTCTATGGGCATAACCCTTTTTTTAAATTTTTGTTAAGGACTTGAGTTATTGTACAATCATAAATGCATATAAAGTAACGACATGATGTACATTTCCTAAGCCAGAATTACCTCCACATCGCCCACACCCCAGTCTCTTGACTCTTATATTTTGCCCCTATAAGTGATATGAATGTTTAGATTATGAATTTTCCAGAATTAAATGACTGCATAAGTATTATTTGGATTCTCAGGGAGGGGTTTGTGTGTAAAGAGTATGCTACATTGTTGATTGTCTCCCTAGATCCCTTCCTATTCTTTGTGGGCATAATTCTAATGGAGAGAAAAACTTGTTTATGGCCATAAAATTGCTGGTGATAGACACGATAAGCAAGAAGTCATAGTATATTGAAAGGCTGCTTTTAAATTCAACGAGTTAAGGTTATGCTTAGCAAATATTATTCCAAAAGAGACATAACAATGTACTATAATTTTGGGGTAGAATTTAAGTATTTTATAACTGATTTTTACACTGAAGACCTAAATCAGATAACTTTAAATTTATTGTATTTTAGAGAGAATTATATTCTGTACAAGTACTTGTTAATTTGGAAAAGAACTTAGAAATGTCAAATAAAATTTTTAAGACAGGTCATCACTCACCATTCCAAATCCTGCTCCAGGTTGTCCAACAGATGGGGCCCCAGACACAGGAGGAACTGAGCTGGTTGGAGGTACAGCTCCTTGCTGCGCACACACACACCCACAAAACCACATAAAACACACACGCACAGCAACAAAAAACACACAAAAATACCAACATAATTTAGTTTTTAAATGACAGAATATAATTTTAAAATGCATGCGTTTCAAGTTTGGACATGTGGATAGATAAAGAGAGCTCAAATTCTGTTCTAAGTTTAAAAATAAAATGGTACTAGCACTACACCACTGAGGTAAACAAGGATACTAATTTGATGTTCACCACCAATAGTACTATTTGGACTTGCTGGCTTGCAGCAACATTGGGCTTCCTCTCAACCACCTATACTCACCCTCATTTGAATGAATCAAACTTCTCTAGGCTTGTCTTTTCCTTTCATATCCTCTGAAAGGTTAGATATTTGAGGATCCTGTTTTCGTTTACATTGTAATGATTGGTTTCCAATCCCCCTCCCATTTTATATTATTCTTTTCTGTTTTATATTACTTCTTTTCTGTTTTACTTGCTTCTTTTTTAACTTTTGGCTCTTGCCGAAGGACTAAAATTAATTCTCAGTGTAGAAAGCATTTAGAAGACTACACACAACATGGAATGCGTATGCCATATCAAGTTCAGGATAAGTCTTCAGTCATACATCAAAACTTCCTAGTATTTCCCTCTTGTTTAAAATTAATCCTACTGTAATCTTTTAAATTTGAATTGATCATTAGAGCAAATCCTAATTTAAAAAAGAAGATATTGTAATGATGTCAGCAAAAATGATGGACTAAGGGACTCCAAAATCCCTTCATCCACAAGAACAATAAAAAGACAGGCAATAACTGTCAGAATCAACTTTACTGGATTCCAGAAATTATCTAAAACCTTGCAGCAATTCACAAGCAGTTATTGAAAGTCAGAGGAATCTTGGTAAGCGCAATAAGCTTTGTGACATTTTAACTTATCCTAGTCCTATCTTCTGTTCCCCAGCTCAGCTGCAGCCTTGAAAATAACATCACACATTCCCAAGAGGCAGCAAAATATATTTAATTCTTTGTTAGAAAGAATTACTCAAAACACTTTTTTTTGTCTTGCCTACTTGGGAACATACCCAGTCCTAATGTACTGAAAATATTTGTGGAAAATAATGTATAGGCAATTGTTTAGTTACTGCTATCTAAAGTGGTGGTGGAGAGCATTCAGAGAAAACAGTAAACTAAACAAAAAGGTTGAGAGGAAAGACTGGAGAATGAGATGCTTTGGAGATTAAAATAGGAAAAGGTCATGAAAGAAGGACATGCATATACCTAGGGATGTGCACATGCTCTAGAAAGGATGAAGAAGGACTCAAGCTCTCACCTCTGGTTAACCTTGAGTCTCTGCACAAGCAATAAGTTAAGGCTAAGGCAGAATTGTAAACTGCCTGGATGAGTTTGAAGACATTCTCCACACACACACACACACACACACACACACACACACACACTCAGGCCTTTGCACCTGCTCCTGAGAGATATTTTTGATTCTAGGAATTTAAGGAATATATCTGTTCAATCATTAGCTGATCACTTAGCTAAAATAACATAAGACAAAGAACACAGATTTTCAGAATTACTTTAGGATCATCACAGGTTGAATATCCCTTATCCAAAAATATGGACCAGAAGTATCTCAGATTTTTGGAATTTTTTAAAAAAGTTTTTGGAGTATTTGCTTATATGTGAGTGAGAAATCTTGGGGGTGGGGTCCAAGCATAAAAATAAAATTCATTTATGTTTCACATATAACTTATACACTTAATCTGAAGGTAATTTTATATAATATTTTTAATAATGAACCTGTGTTTTGACTGCAACTCATCACATGAAGTCAGTAGAGGAGTTTTCCATTTGTGACATCATGTTGGGTCTCAATATATTTCATATTTTGGAGCATTTTGGATTTCAGATTATTGAATTAGGGATGTTCAACCTGTACTACAGAAAGTAGCAACAAGCCCAGGGCATATTTCCAGAGTTTCCATATTATAATATTCAAAATGGACAGGTTTTACCAAAAAATAAATAAACATACAAAAGAGTAAGAATCTCTAGAGCACATGTAGGAGAAAAATCTCAAATCAATAACCTAAAATTCCACCTTAAGAAACTAGAAAATAAGAGCAAAAGAGATACAAAGAAAGCAGAGAAAGGAACTGAAGATTGCAGTGAAAGTAAGTGAAATGAAGAAGAAGAAGAAGAAGAAGAACAACAACAACAACAACAAAAAACCAAAGGAGATCAGTAGCAAAAGTTGGTTCCTTGAATGATTGATAAACTTTTGTTTGAAATATCAAGAAAAGAAGAAAGAAACTCAAGATCAGGGAAAGGGGACATTTCTATCAACATTACAGAAATAAAAAGGATTATAAGGAACAATTATGAGTAACTGTGTCAAAGCATTATATAGTCTAGGTGAAATGGTCAAATTCCTAAAGATACTATCAAAACTGACTCAATAAAAAAAGAAAAATCTAAACATAGCAAAGGAGGAAATTAATCCACAATCAAAAAGCTTGTATCAAAGAAAAGCTCAGAACCAGATGAATTCACTGATAAATTCTACCAAATTAGAGGAATTAGTATCAATTTTTCTCAAGTTCTCCAAATTCTTTGATGCCAGTATTACCCTGATGCGAAATCCAGACAAGGATATCATAAGGAAAAGAAAACTATAAACTGAAATGGTTTATGAGCATTTTTGCAAAAATCCTCAACAAAATACCAGCAAGCTAAATCCACCAACATATTAGAATTATACATCATGACTAACCAGAGTTTATCTCAGGAATGCAAGGTTGGATTAGTATATGAAAATTAATCAATGCAATATGCAATATTAATAGAATAAAAGGAAATACACAATTGTAGTAAATTCTTCTAATTTTATGTCCTCTTTACACCCATTTTAGATAAAGATTTAACTTCCTCATATCAAAAGCAGGCCTTATTCAACCTTGACACAGTTTCTCGTTCTCTATATCCTCCCAGTTTCTCAATGTGATCAATTCAGGTATCTGTCTCACACTCCCATCTCCGAGAGGAGAGCTAGATAAAACGTACCTGACTCACCCACTGACCCCTCATCCTACACGGTTTGTAAAGACATGCTGCAGTGACCCTCAGTCATTGTGTGACTCCCTGGAACTCATGCTTGTTTTCTGTAAACTCACCAAAGAACTTTACTTGGAAATGTGCTTGGGTAATGTCCTAAACCTTAATAAAAGCTTTAGCCTGCAGTCTCCTGCTTCCTAACCCACTGATTGAACACGTATATCCTGGATAGCTCCCTCCTTTCCAAGGAGGGAGTCCCAAGAGATGTGCTGGCCTCTCCTCTGCTCCTCTGTTGAGTCTGTGAGTAATAAAATAGCTTCTGTTACTTTGTCATTTTGTTGAGCTGCCTCCCGTCTCACCTGATTGACACACCTGAACCTAACTTCTTCAAGGCTTCAAGATCAAGGCTCTTCTAAAGAGTGGCTCTCTTGGTGGAAATGAACTGAATATAGATAAGAAAAGAGCCACAGTGTTTTTGCCAGTATATGAGTTTCCCAGGAGAGGGATACCTAGTCAAGGATCAGACGCTTAGGCAATAGGTTGCTCACAACCTTTTACAAGATAAAGAGGTATCCTGTAAAAGACACTGTGAACACCCATAGCCACCTCCCTGAATTCCCATCATTATCACCCTTTCCTAAGAAAGACCGAAATTAGAGAAAATCACAATGATCACCTCAATAGTTGCAGAAAAAGCATATGATAAAATCTAGCACCCTTTCATGACAAAAAGATACTCAAACTAGGAAGAAAAGAGGAAATTCCTCAATTTGATAAAGGGCATCTAAAAAAAAAATCCAAAGGTAATACCATACTTGGTGGAGAATGATTGAAAGCTTTTCCCCTAAGAACAAGATGTATCAGAAATTTTAGTCAGGGAAATTAGCAGAAAAAAGAATGAAACAGCACTCAGACTGGAAAGAATAAAACTACCTCTATTCACAGATGATATTATTTTACATGCAGAAAACCCCAAATAATTCAAACAAAAAAGTAGCAAAGCTAATAAATAATGTCCTCAAAGCTGAAGTATATAAGATCAATATGTAAAATTCAGTGTAGTGTTCATTTTATACTAGCAGTGAACAATCCAGAAATATAATTAGGATAACAATTCCATTTATAATAGTATCAAAAATAATAAAGTATTCAGGAATAAGTTGAACAAGCAAGGTACAATACTTGTACACTGACAAGTATAAAACATTGTTGAAGAAAATTAAAGAACAACTGAAAAATAGAAAGGTTTGTGTTCATGGATTGGAAAACATTTTATTGTTAAGATGGCAAAAGACAATCCCTATCAAAATTTCAATAGCCTTTTTGCTTTTGAGAAATGGAAAAGGTGAATTTAAAGTTTATTTGGAAATGCAAGGGAACAGAATTAGTCAAAACAATCTTGAAAAAGAACAAATTTGGAATACTCAAACTTGTTGGTTTCAAAACTTAGTACAAGGCCTGGAGCAGTGGCTCAGTGGTTAAGGTGCTTGCCTGACATATGCAAGGACCCAGGTTTGAACCCCAGCACCACAAATGCAACTAAGTGTCAGAGCAATGAAAAATGAAAAATTAAATTAATTTTCTCTCTAAACTTAATACAAACTACACTAATCAAAATCAAGTGGCATTGGTATAAGGACAGACATACAGATCAACACATCAGAAAAAAAAGAATCTGGAGATAAACCTATAAATCTATGGCCAATTGATATTTGACAAGGACATCAAAACTAAAACTAATTAAAAGAGAAATAATAGTCTTTTCAACAAATAATGCTAAGATAACCAAATTTCCAAATGCAAAACAATTATTTTCGACCCCTTTCTCCATATCTATGTATGTATGTATGTATGTATCTATCTATCTGTCTATCATTTATCTATCTATATATCCAAGACCTAATGTAAAAGAAAACACTAGAAACTCTTAGAAACATAGGTGAAACGCTTTAAGACCTTGGATTAGACAATGGTTTCTTAAATATTACACTAAAAGCACAAGAAATAAAAGAAAAAATTAGATATACTGGGTTCCTCATAATTAAAAATGTTGTACATGAAAGGATACTATTAAGAAAATGAAAAAGTTCATAGAATGAGATAAAATATTTGCAAATCATATATCTGACAAGCATTTACTGTATGACAATCACTTAAAACTCCACTAACAACCTAATTATAAAATGGGCAAAGGATGTTGTAGGAGAACATACTACCCCCAAATCTGCCACTTGGCATAATGTTATTTTGAGCTTAAAGCAATTGAAAAGTATATAAATCAAGAATTTCTGCAAGTTTATTTTGCTTTGATAATTAATCAAACCTTTTTCCCCTTCATATCCTTAAATCCTAATGATCTAATTAAGGTTTGTTCAACAGTCTATCACCTAGCCATTGAAATGATGGGTAAAGAATGAATCAGAGGGCTGGAGTGGTGGCTCAGTGGTTTCGGCGCTTGCCTGGCAAGGACAAGGACCTGGGTTCAAACCCCAGCACCACGTACACAACTAAGTGTTAGAGCAACTAAGGCCATGTGAAAAACTAAAGTTGTTTCTCCCCTTCTCTGTCTCTCTCACTGTCCCTATCTCTTAAAAAAAAAAAAGAATGAATCAGAAATATAATCTTTATAGGTATTTTCTTTCATTTTAAAGTGTTTTACTGAGACAAAATCCACATAATATTTAAATTTACCATTTTAATGGTTTTAAAGTATGCAATTCAGTTCTTAGTATATTTGTAATGTTGTGAAATAAATCACCATTATCTATTCCCAGAATTTTTTTTTTTTAAAAAGAGAAGAACAGTGAGAGAGTAAGAGAGAGAGAGAGAGAGAGAGAGAGAGAGAGAGAATCAATTTTTCTTGAGTTTTTCACATGGCCTTCGTTGCTCTGACACTTAGTTGTGTACGTGGGTGCTGTAGTTTGAACCCATGTACTTGCTCATGCAGGGCAAGCACTGCAACCGCCGAGCCACCGCTCGGCCCCCAGAAAAATTTTAAGATCCTCCCAAAAGAAACAGCATCTTCCAATTTCCCTTTTCCCCAGTGGCATCCAGTAATTCACTCCCTGTTTTAATTTTATTTATTATTTTCTTGGAGCTGCTTATTCTGGATGCTGCATCCAAACAGAATCCTAAGCTTTGTAGCCTTTTGTGTCTGGCTTCTCTCACTTAGCATAACATTTATATTCTAGTTGATTTTAATCTACTTCCATGTATGTTGGTTTAGCTGGGAGTGGTGATGGTTAAGAATTAACTCAGGCAACAAGGAAAGGATGGTACCAAGGGAGCTTTAGAGTGGCTATATTTAGACAGGTAGGGTGGTAAGCAAAGGTGGAAACTGCAAGTGGGCTTGGAAACAGTGACTTACCTAGATTTGCTAAACATAGGCACGTAAAGAAAATTAGAACATCAAAATGAACCCTATTTATACTCCACAGAAAAGATGATGTTAGTAGTTTCAATTTTAAAAATGGTAAGCAGACTTAATAGAGTTTTAAAACAAAATGTCACTTACACAATAGAAAACTTATCTTTCAGGTAAGAAAAAAAATTTTCATTACTTATTAAGATAATCAGGAAATTTGGGCAAGAAATATGATAAAATATATAATGGTTCAATGATATTAAATGCTTTGGAAAAACCCATTTCCATAGCTTCACAGATACAGAGAAACATAATTTCAAAATATTTAAAATAAAAATAGGTCATAATTAAAGTCAATGGAATTTGAATTTCAGAAAAGTTTTCATCTTGCTTATGTTTCTTCAATGTGGAAGATGAAGTACAAGGTCAGTAGTGAAGTTAAGCAAAACACACTCTGCTCTAAACACTGGGAAAGTGGCAAAATGCCCACACCGCCCTGGGCTCTGATGGTGACATACCAAAGGCGTGCTAGACGGAACACCTGCCGACCACGTGGCCGGAGTTACTTTGGGCTGCCAGTTGGCTCCCCCAGTCAACTTTTTCTCTCCAGTATTCCACTGAAGATCTCCCCTAAAATCAAACAAGCAAAACACACAAGGAAAAACAAGAATTAGAAATAATAATATGTGGCTCCTTGGATTCCTTTATTTGAGTATAGAAGTACTTGGAAGTCAAGTGGTAATAAAGAGAGTAGGTTAAAACTTACAGAGTAGTCTTACCATATTGTAATTAAGAAACTTTTATAATCTGTTGAAAAAATCATTTATAGTTTGGACCTCAATGACAACAAAAATTTTCTATCGCCCATAACAGGAAAGCATGCCAGAAAATCCAAATGAATTCCTCATTTATTATAGTAAATTCCAAATAAATTTACCATACATATTGTACTCTTACGTGTTGTTGAATTTGAAACATGCATGAATGATGGTGTCTTTTGGATTTTCAATAAGGGTTTCACAAACATTTCATGCCAACAAGCTTACTCACAGTGATTGTAAGATGCCACTTTCTGTAAAATGTATCCCAATTTCAATGGCAAAACATACATCCAAGAAAAGGGTACCCTACTATTCTTACTTCTGTTCCTTGAAACAGATACTCTATGAAATTCTAGTTGAAATTAATATTATCCACGAAAACTGTAATGAATTTAGAGTTTAAATAGAGTTTAAAGCTATTACAAAATTAAAACCACATCCTCAAATATTTCTAGAAAGAATAATCTTAGAGACTGAAATTTATTATTCTTTTTAATTGCAGAGCAAGTTTGGAGGTTTCAGTAGAATAACAACCACAAAAACCCTAAATGAAATACAAACCAACTTTGAAATTACATAGTCTGAGAATGAGTAATGTGCTCTAATAAGTAAGTGCAATATTTGATTGTCTCAAATAAATACAAATACGTTATCAAAACAAAACCAGATAATTTCAAAACACTTACTTTTTTGATGTGGTACCAGAAATTCCAAGATCTATACATAGACAAAAAAGAATATAAAATTCTATAGTCAGCTTATAAGATATAATATTTAAGAAATTAAAGAATCAGAGGTTTAGAAAAAAATCCACATTTTGCCTAGGAATGCATGAACACATTCAATTATGCAAAAGAGAAACTGTATTAAGAAAGCTATCTATAAGTTTAAGATTTTTCTTTTACTTCATGTTAGGCCTAAGGATTACCTTTTAATATGAACTAGGGTCCAGAAAAGAGTGGACAGGGCAGGCTTGAGATCCTTATCTTAGGCCCTTAGGCTTGATTAGTAAATAGTTCTCTACACACGCAAGACTCCGTCTAAATGATGATAATAGCTGGTGATAACTAGCTTACTGGGTCTAGACTGTGCGTACAATACCATGTGAGCTGTGCTGAACACCTGCCTTCCACCTGCAGGTCTGGGGTCTTGGGACATACCAGGCATAGAGTGCCTGCATGATCAGCAGCTAGTAAGGTCCCTGGGTGCTGGGACTCTATTCCCTGGGCAGAAAAAATCTCACACACACTGGTGCGTTTTCATTCCTGGGGAAAGAGTGTGCTCATCTCTTGATAGGAAAGAGAGAACATGAGGAAGTCTCTGAGTCTTTCTGCTCACAGTCCAGCTGTGCATCCTACCTATGCTGCTGTTACACATCTCAGCTGAGAGGGTGGCTAGCTGTGTGCTGAGTCCAATGAGTTCTAGCAAATCTACGGTGGTCCTAAAACCCACACCCAGCTGGCTCAATCATTCTACTCTAACCTCCATTCATTTATTGATTCAGTAAAGATTCAATGAGCTTACTTATGTCAGGCACTCTTCTGGGCAGTGGGGACATGTTGAGAAGAAAACAGTCAAAGAGTCCTACCCTGAAGGAACCTGCATTCTAGGTGTGAGAGAAATGAGAAACAATGAAATAGTAAAAAAATAAAAATAAAAAAGTAAATTATACAGGCTAGATAGCAATATGGAAATCCTTGGAAAAAATGAAAAGAAAAAGCAGGTAAAAGGAGGGTTGAGGGGTAGAATGAGAGTGAGGGGTTAGAGAGTACCAAACAGGGTGCTTGGGGAAGGCCTGGAGCAGAAGGGGAGACTTTTGCAAAGCTGAACAGTGATGGGGTAAGAGCTTTCTAGGCTGAGGGGACAGCCAGTACAAAGGCCCTAATCAAAGGCAGAGCTGATGTGTTAGAGGATGTTAATCTTTATTTTTTTGTCAAATCTTGACATCACAAAATAGAATAAGGTATATGTTAACAGAATACCAAATGCAGAAACCATTATACATAATTTCAGTCTTTTTAAAATTCATTTTACTTTTTTCTTAGAGAGGAGAGAGTGAGAAAGAATCAATTTTATTTATTCATCTTGTTTGTATTTTTCTCTGACACTTATTTGTGTATGTGGTGCTGGGGTTTGAGCTACACTACCATGATGGGTAATGATATCTTTCACATATTGAATGGCTATTTTTATTTCTTTTCTTTTTAAAGAAATATCTGTTTGAGTCCTTTACCAGTTTTTAAACTGTTATTTATCTCAGTATTATTGAATTATAGGAATGCCCTATACATTCTGGATATAAGTCCTTTAGGAAATACGTGATTTAGAAACACATTCCTCCTTTCTGGGGTTCTTTTTACTTTCTTGATGGTAATATCGGTACACAAAATTGCTTTTATTTTGATGAACTCCTATTATTAATCTCCTTTTTCTTTGGTTGCTTGTATTTCAGGTGTTATATCTAAGAAGCCATTGCCTAATCCCAGGTATGAAATATTTACATCTAAGTTGTCTTATAAGACTTTCATAGTTTTCTTGTTTCCATTTACATCTTTGATTCCTTTTGAGTTGACTTTTGTGTGTGATACGAGGAACAGGTGATCTTGTGCCCCACTGTCTTTGCACTGACTTCTTCCTCTGCCCGCAAACCCTCTACTTCAGACAGCCACACAGTTCACTCATTTACCTTCAAATTGTTGCTCGAATTTTACCTTCTTGTTGAGGCTTACTCTTAATTCCCACCCACAGCACCCCCACTTTCCCTTTCCCTGCTCTATTTTCTCTCTATGGCTTTTATGACTTAATGTAGTATAGTATTTGTTTATTTTAAAGTATTTATTGTCTCTGCCCTTTTCAGTGGTCATAAGAATAGAAATTTTATCTATTTTCTTCACTGATTTATCTCTAAAAGCCCGGGAGAATGCCTGATACTGAATAAATATTTTAAAATGAATGACTACAACACAGATACAACATTCTGCCTTTAATATAATTTCTGTATCCTAATGTTCAAATGAAATGGAGAATTAAGTATGTATTATGAATAATCCACTTAGTTCCACACTTGTATATGCTCCTTAACTATCTCTTTGAAGATTTAGATTAAAAGTGGTACAGGTACTTACTGCTTACCAGACAAAACAGTAGCAACTTCTTACCTTCTAAGGATCTGTACTGCATAAAACACTATTTATATCTACTTCTTGACACACTTATTCATAAGTGAAACCAGAAACAAAACATGAGAAGATAGAAGAAACCAATTAACATATGCTTCAGTTAAAGAAAACTACTCACTGCCTACTAAGCTGGCAAGAGATGAATCAAGATCACTCCCAAGGGCTTTGCTGGCTGCCATTGCAGGACTAGGTGGTACCATTGAGACAGGTGCAGGCTGCCCAGCTGGTGCCATGGTTGGCATTAGAAGATCACCTAGACCATCAAAAACTGGAAATCAAAGAGACTAGGTTCAGAATAATGGAAAAATGGGCTATCTTCGAAATTAAAGAGATACTGTCTTTTGAAAAAATATGGAAACAAGTGAATATATCTTCTTATAAAAGAGGCATATAATTCACACTTTTCATGACTATAACACTAAGAAGAACATATCTATATACGTCTACTCATAAAGTATGGAAATACTAATGAACATGAGCAAAGATGGAAAAAAAGCTGTATAATGTATAGGAAAGAACACAGAACTGGGCTGTAATTCAGCTGCATGCCTCACCAGCTGTGAGACTTTGAGAAAGCCACGCTCTAGTTTTCTAGTGGGGAACCACTAATATAGCTTTGTTGTGAAGATTAAATTAAATATATATATATGTCCATATATTTATTATAATGCTTGCTCTGTATAGGCACTCAATGAGTGGTAACCATTGCTAGTCTTAGTTAAAAACAATCACTAAAACACTTTTTATTCAAAATGGTAGCAATTTAGAGTAAAACCTAAATGATTTACTCTGAAAGCCTAAGATGCTTACTATTAAAATAATTCTTAAATGAGAAAAGAAGATTGAATCTCCTAGTCTCCTATGAAATTAATATCTAAATAAAACCTGATCTAATGTTTGGTACCTTGTAATAAGTACCTGAAAACCAGTTAATTTTAGAAGTAATGATTTTGATTTTTTTCTCTCATTTTAGAAATTAATTCTGGTACTACCTTTAGGTCCATTGTAAATTAAACAGTTTTTTACGTAATAGAAATTAAATGCCATCATTGATAGTTCCTGATCACCACATAATAAATGCCATTTGTTCAGTTCCTAGAATGCAGAAAGATCATTCAAATTACAGACTCAGTGTTTTCATAAGATATTGCTAATATCTATGTCAAAAACTTTGCGATTGCTAAATTTTATCCAAAAGCTACACATATCTACATAAACACTATCATACAACAACTCTAAAGTAAGAACAGCATTCAAGTAGGCACTGGCAATAGAAGCAACTAAATTGGCAGGCAGGGGATATATTTAGGGTGTTTCTGAAACACATTTAATTGCCAAAAACTCACCAATTGAAAATTTGTAGTAAGGACCCAGCATGGAAAGAGTAGAATGGAAGAGAATACAAACAGAATGACAGCAGTGATGAAAGGTTAAAGTGCAGGCAAAGAATACTATTTGTGTCTCAACTTTATAAAACTGAGGGCCATGCAAGCTTCAGAGGGTGTAAGCCACAGCAAGTGGGGGTGTCCTCATCTTCAGGTACTGTACGAAGATTTAGTACAAAGTACTTGTTTTCCCTTTACCAGCTCTAAATCATGTGCATGTGCCCTCATGCAATAGATGGTGTGCATGTTAAGTTAGAGTTCTGCTAAAAAAACAAAACAAAAAAAGAAACAGAAAGGATCGCAGGTTATTCTTAAGGCTAACAAAATGTACTGGAAATTTTAATATAAGGTACAGAATGAGAGATTTTGTGAAGTTTTAATACCAGGTAATCACTCAATATTTGACTGTTGTAAATTTCCTGAAAATATACTAACCTTAGGTGGTGCATTATCAGAACAAATGACAAAAGTGTTTGAAAATCGCTGCCTTACCTGATGGGTCAAAGGAGCTGCTGCTAGAAGTTGAAGGCGTTGTTCCGAAAGCTGCCTCAAAATTGGGCTGTAGCAGGTTATTCTGAGCTGGAGTCACTGGTGATGGAGAAGGGGCCATGAAAGAACCCCCAAATCCTGAAAACAAAATAATTTCAGAAAAATATAATCAAAAACAGCTAGAGGTGGATAAGAGCCATAACAACAGTAGGAAAAAGTTAAAGAAAACTGAAATGAAGATTAATGAAACTGGGGACATTTGTTTTTAAAAAGTTTTCCAAGTATCTTGGTATGCCATGCATCAATGAGAGATTTAATTTGATTATAAACAAGATAGCACACAAGAATATATGCCCTTATTAAGAGAACCTATGGCATCCAAATCAGTTATTACAATGGAGAACATGAAGTAAAGATGGTATCATGAGGGTTAAAATTCACATAATTTTTTTCTTACATAGACATTGTATGTTTCTTCAAATAGTAAAACCAGGTAGCTAGAAAGTATTTAGTTACTCACACTGATATTCTATAATTACAAAACACAACTTAGAAAAATATGCATCAAATCCTCCTTAACATTTTCATATATATTTTAGGTCTATTGTTACTAAGAATAGGTCCCTCCCATAACTGCTCTCGGGATTTATAAAGTAACATGGGGGTCGGAACGAGGTCCTGTATCTAGGGTGGACCTCTTCCTGTCCAGCTTCTGCAGTGCAGATAGCAAGATCTTTCTGAGTAGAAAATGTAGAAAATGCTGCAGGTGATTTTCTCAAATCTTTCAGATTCCAGTAATGTGAACTCATTTGTAGAGCAATCAGTCCTTTTGGTTTCTGCCCACTGGCCCGTCCCCCATCCCTACTACTACCCTGCAGCTAACATCACCACTCCCTGTGCACACACCTGCTCTGGGAGGACTTCCTTGCCTTATACTGCCACCTGCTGCTGCCAGATGCATCCTATCACACCATATTCACATCACTGTCCTCAGCACCTAGTAGGTAATTCCACTGTACTCCCATAATAGTGTTTATCTCCATGCTCTCCAAATCTAAAACCCAGACAGGATTTACTGGGTTCAGAAGCTGTGCACGTTTTTTTTTCCTTGTCCTTTCCATGAATATTCAGCAGTTTGGTGAATGAAGAAGACTTAAGAGTATAGAAGATAAGGAGATATCAGAGATTATTAAAATTAACCAAACTACAAATTAAATATTTAATATTTGAAGACTAGAAGCAAATGATTTCTTTCAAGTAACAGGTGGAAACAGAGAAGGAGTTACTCTACATTGTTTCTGTTTGAAAATATGGGACCTGTGAAGAAAATAATTTCAATTTCTTCTCTCTTCTCCCCAACTCCTGTCTCTCTTTATTTTCCTTGGTTGGGGACCAAATCCAGAGTTCCATACATGCAGGCACTGGACTACCAACTGAACTACATTCTCAGCCCATGATTTCATTTCTTTTTCTCTATTTCTTTCTTTTCTTTCTTTTTTCTTACAGAGTGAGAGAATCAATTTTATTAATTTTTTTAAATCTGGTTTTTGTTTTCCTGACAGTTGTGCATGTGGTACTGTGGTTTGAACTGGGTCCTCACGCATGCCAGGCAAAGGCTCTACTGCTGAGCCTCTGCTCCAGTTCCTATGATCCCTTTTTTAAAAAATTTTTATTGAGGAGTTGAGTTACTATACAATCATAAATGCATATGAAGTAACAATACGATATACATTTGATCCTAAACCAGAGTTACCCCCATCACGTGCACTCCAGTCCCTTGATTCTTCTGTATTTCCCCCTACAACCAATATAAATGCATAGATTGTGAATTTTCCAGAATTAAATGATTGCATAAGTATTATTTGACTTCTTATGGGATAAAGGGTAAAGAGTATGCTACATTGTTGATTGTCTCTCTAGATCCCTCCCTATCCTCCTATCCTCTCATTTCCCTCCCACTTCAAATCTACAGTTCCCCTAGATTATGTGTTGCTCTGCCCATGCTAAAATACACGAGTTTGACAACCTTTCACCCAAGCCTGGGTTTTGCTCTAGCCTCCACCCATAGGGAAAGCATTCGACCCTTGAGTCTCTGGGTTTGGCTAACTTCGCTCATCATAATTTCTTCCATTGCCAGAAATTTATCTTCAAAGGCCACAATATCGTTGTTTATAATAGCTGAGTAAAGCACCATGATATGTGTGTGTATGTATGTATGCGTGTGTGTGTGTCAGACTTTTGGATCCATTCATCCAGTGAGGGGTTGATTTCATAATTTAACTATTATAAATTGAGCAGCTATGAACAAAGATTTTGCTGTGCCACTGTAATTTGCTGATTCTAATTCCTCTAGGAAAATACGTTGGATCCATCCCTAATTTTTTGAGTTGTCTCAACACTGCTTTCCAGAGCAGTTGGCCCAGGCTGCATTTCCACCAAATGTGCTAGTGCTCCTGTCTTCCCACTGCCCCTCCAGCATCTGTTATTGTTTATATTCTTCATCTCTGCCAGTCCAACTAGAGTGAAATGAAATCTTAATGTAGTTTTGATTTGCATTTTTTCTAATTACTAGGGATTTAGAACACTTTCTCATGTATTCAATTGCTTGCTCAATTTCATCTGTTGGGAAGTTTCTGTTTAGCTCTCTGTCCCATTTATTGATTGGATTGTTTGTGGTTTTGATATTAAGTTTTTTTGAGTTCTTTATAAATTTTTTATATTAGTCCCCTGTCAGAGGAATCATAGGCCATGATTATGTCCTATTCTATAGGTTCTTTCTTGACAGTTTTGACCAATTCTTTGGCTGAGTAAAAGATTTTACTTTAATGGCATTCCACGAATTGATTCTTGACTTTAATTCTTTCCCTTTAGAAAATCTTTGCCTACTCCCATATGCTGGAATGTTGCTCTTTATTTTTCTTGTAGCAGTTGTATGGTAGCTGGTTTAATTCCTAATTCCTTGATCCATTTTGATTTGATTTTTTTTACAAGGTCAGAGATAAGGATCTAATTTGAACTTCCTGCAAAAGCCTGTCCAGTTTGTTTGGCACCATTTGTTGCATAGACTCTTTTCCCTCCATGTTATATTTTGACCCCCTTTGTCAAAGATCAAATGTTTAAAAGATTTGTGAGGTTGTTTCAGAGTCTTCTATTCTAATTCATTGGTCTTTATTCCTATTTTGATATCAGTACCATGCATTTTGGTTACTACAACTACACTATAGTGTAGTTTTATATCCGGCATTACAAAACCACCTGTTTTGTCTTCCTTGCTTAGTAATATTTTGGCTATTCTGGGCTTCTTGTTCTTCCAAATGAATTTGAGAATTGTTTTTTCTCTTTCTGTAAAGAATGACATTAGTAACTTGATGGGGATTGCATTGAATCTGTATAGCGCTTTTGGCAGAATAGCCATTTTAATTATATTGCTTCTGCCTAGTCAAGAGCATGGAACATCTTTCCATCTTCTCAGTTTTTCTTCAAGTTATTTCTTCAGTGTTCAATAATTTTTCTTTGTAGAACTCTTTTACATCCCTTGTTAGATTAATTCTCAAGTATTTTATTCTTTTTGAGGATTGTGAATGGGATGGATTTCCTGGTTTCTTCTTCTGCCCTATTATTGTCAGCATATAGGAAAGCTATTGATTAAAAGGTGTTGATCTTGTAGCCTGCCACTTGGCTAAACCTCTTTATAAGCTAAAGCAGTTTTCTGGTGGAGTTTTTTTGGGTCTTTCAGATATAAAGATGATCATGTCATCAGCAAAAAGGGATTGTTAGACTTCCTCTCTTCCTATTTTTATCCCTTTATTTCCTTCTCTTGTCTGACTGCTCTGACTAGAGTCTTGAGGATTATATAGAATAAAAATGTTGAGAATTGGCAGCCTTATCTTGTTCCTGAGTTTAGTGGAAATGCTTTCAGCTTTTCTGTGTTTAGTATTATACTAGTGTGGGTTTGTCATGTATGGCATTTACATACTTGAGATACATTTCTTTGATTCCTATCTTCTCTAGAATTTTAAGCATAAATAGGTGTTGGATTTTGTTGAAGGCCTTTTCTGCCTCAATTGAGATGATCATATGGTTTTTGTCATTAATTCTGTCTGAGTGATGAATCACATTTATTGATTTAAATATGTTGAACCAGACTTGCATACCTGGAATGAAGCCCACTTGAATGTGATGAATTATCTTCTCGGTGTGTTTTTGAATACGGTTTGCTAGGACCTTATCAATGATGTTTTGTCAATGTTTATCATGGATATTGGTCTGTAGTTGTCTTTTTTTGATGTGTTTTTGATGGGTTTTGGTATCAGAGTTATGGTTGCCTCATAAAAAGTGTTTGGGGGAGTTCTCTCCTTTCCAATTCCTTGGAATAGCTTAATAAGGAGAGGTGTTAGCTCCTCCTCTTAGACATGGTGTAACTCATCATGGAATCCATCCAGCCTTGGGCTTTTCTTCTTTGGAAGGCTTTTAACTGCTATATGAATTTCAGTGCCTGTTATTGGGCTGTTTAGGATTTCAGTATCATCCTGTGTCAATTTGGGATGTTTTACGTGTCTAGAAATTTGTCCACGTCTTCCAGATTATCTAATTTAGAAGAATACATTTTTTTCAAAATATGTTCTGATAATCCATTGGAATTCTATGGGTTTAGTGGTGATTGCTCCCTTTTCATTGGTGATTTTGCTGATTTGTTTCAATTCCTTCCTTCTTTTAGTGAGATTGGCTAGGGGGTCTGTCAATTTTATTCATTTTTCAAAGAACCAGCTTTTTTTTTTGACAATTCTTTTTAATTGATGTTTTGTTCTCATTGATTTCAGCTCTGATCTTGATTATTTCCTGTCTTCTACTGGCTTTGGGATTAGATTGTTCTTCATTTTTTAGGGATTTGAGGTAGAGCATAAGCTTATTTAATTGGGACCTCTCCTGATTTTTAGTGTAGGCACTCAGTGCTATAAATTTCCCCTTAAGAATGCTTTCATGAGCTTTCCATAGATATTGGTTAAATATAGTTTACAGTTTTCTATGTAAAAAAAGAATGCTTTCATGTAGCTAAATTATGGAAAGAACCCAGATGTCCCTCACTGGATGAATGGATCTCAAAACTGTGGTACATATATACCATAGAATTTTACACAGCAATTAGAAACAATGATATTGCAGCCTTTGAAGGTAAATGGATGGCTATGGAAAAAATTATGCTGAGTAAAATCAGCATAACCCAGAGAACCAAGGGTCGAATGTGTTCCCTCATCTGTGGAGGCTGGAGCTAGACCCTGGACATTGAGAAAGGAGGTCAAGTCTCATGATTTAAATTCAGAAAAGTTGTAATGACATACAACCTAAGGCATTTGTAGAGATGTTTTGGGAAGGAGGGAGGGGGAGGGATAAGGGTGGATAATTGGGGGGTTCTTGAGGGGTAAATCTAATATTCAAAACATATATATATATACATATATATATATACACACACACACACACTATATTTTTCATCAGAAGCATGTTTGATTGTTCAACAAATAAATTTCTTAATACAAAAAAAGCTTTCATGCGCTTCCAGAGGTTTTAATATGGTTTACCTTCCTCATTTGCTTTCAAGAATTTCTTGATTTCTACTCTTGTGTCTTCTTGGATCCATTCTTCATTTAATAGGGTGTTATTCAATCTCCACATATATGTATGTTTTCTGTTATAATTGTTGCTGTTAATTCCTAGGGTCATGGCATTATGATCTGATGGGTTTCATGGAATAGTATCTACTTTTTATATTTGCTGAGATTTCCTTTGTGAACTAGAATAAGATCTATTTTGGAGAAGGATCCTGAGAAGAAGGTATATTCAGCCAATTTGGGGTGTAATATTCTGTAAAGTCCATTTGATTTATGGAGTTATTTAGGCTTGAGATCTCTTTATTGCATTTTTATTTTCATAATCTGTCTATTGGTGATAGAGGAATATTTAAATCTCCCAGTATTATTGTGTTGAGGTCCAAAAGTGTTTTTTGTCATGGAGCAAGTTATCTACATATGTGGGAGCGCTGGTGTTTGAAGAGTATATATTTACTATGGTATGTCTTCCTGTTGTTTTATTACCTTTACTAGGATGTAGTGGTGTTATTTATCTCTTCTGGTTAGTTTACATTTGACATATAATCTGTCAGATAAAAGTATTGCAATACCAGCTTGCTTTCTTGGGCCGTAAGCCCAGTAGATTTTTTTCTGTTCTTTCACCCTTAATCTGTCGATGTCATTGGCTGTAAGGAGGGTCTTCTTAAGGAGCTGATTGTTGTTTTTTTTTGTTTTTTGATCCAATATGCTAATATGTGACTTTTGATTGGTGCATTGAGACTATTCACATTCAGTGTTAGGATAGTTATGTGGTTGTGGTTCATTGTCATTGCATTTTATTAGTAAATTCTGTGCTGTCTTGGTTGTCTATTGATAGCATGTACACTTATTGTATTCCTCTTTTTGTGGGTTTTGAGGATTGTTTGCTTGTTCTTCTGTCTGGAGTTTATCTTTGAGAATTCTTTGTAATGCTAGTTTTCTGTTCATGAATGCTGAAAGTTTGTTCTTATCACAAAATGCTCTTATTTTCCTGTCAAATTTGAAGCTGAGTTTTGCTGGGTATAGTATTCTCAGCTATTGGTTGTGGTCATGCAGAGATTGAAATATTTCCTACCAGGATCTTCTTGCCTCTAGATTCTGAGGTGAAAAGTCAGTCATGGTCCTTGTAGGTTTGCCTCTGAATGTGATTTGAAGTTTCATCTTGCAGTTTTTAGTATTTTTTCCTTGATTTTCCTGTTATACATTATGAATTTTATTTGTCTTGGTGACCTTCTCATTTGATTAGGCCTATTTGGTGTCCTGTATGCTTTCTGGATGGGCATTTCTGCCTCTATTCTGATATAGGAAATTTTTTATTTAACTATTTCATTTTCATTGAGAATGTTCCTTATATTATTTGTTTGCATTTTGGTTTCTTCCTGTATCCCAATTTTTACTCTTAGATTGTTTCTTCTGATTTCATCCTAGACATTTTGAAAATTCTGCTTACATTCTGTGGGTTTTTTTTTTTGTCATTCATGTGTTCAAGTGTACTCAATCTCTATCCTCATTGTCAGAAATTCTTTCTTCAAGAGCTGAGGTTCTGTTTTCTGTAGAAGTTATTGTATTATTAAGTTCTTCTTTGAAGTTATTGACTGAAGATTTTAGCTCCATTAGTTCCTTTTTCAATATGTCTATTTCTTTGATAATAGGGCTTTTCATTTCTTGACTTTGATCAGTCCCTTTGTTAAATCTTCTTTTAGTTCATTGTTCCTTTTGGTAATCAGAGTGTTGATGATTTGTTTTAAGTTTTCATCCCAGAACCTTTTCTAGTTTAATTGCTTATCTTTGAAAAGCTTCTTCTGGATCTTTGAATTGAGGTTCCCTACAGGGAAGCAAGACAAGTCTCTGGGTGCTTCTTCCTTGAAGGTCAAAGTGTTGCATCAGAAACCACCTGTCTGATTACCACCTTCTTCCAGAAAGCTGCTTCTGCCTGTAACCTTGTTTTTTGTACCTTTTGGATCTAGGTTCCAGGTCTCATATTTGGAATGTGGGTGGGTTGCTGGGCTGCTCACTGGGTTATTAAAACTAAACAATAGTGGTGCATTGCTGTGTCCTGGGGTCCTGGAGATATGGGGCAGGTTGGAACAGATCAGGCTATGCACAATGCTGGGACTTGGGATCCTTGGTGTTGGGGACAGGCCAATATATCTGGACCTGGTTGGCATACATGACAGCTGGGCAGTGTCCAATGTGGGGTCCTTGGAGCTGCCCAGTGTACCTTATGTGGCTGGGCTGGATACTTGGCCATTTGCAGCAGTAGGGCAGGGTCTGAGCATGGGGTCATCAGTGTTGTTCTGCACTCCTGCCAGGGCCAGAATCCTCACCACAGATGGCAGCAGGGCAGGGTCCAGGCACAGGCTTCTTCTTGTTCCTTAAATATGAAGAGGATTTTATTGCATATGAGCTCTTGTGAATGATTGTCTTATTTGTTCTGAGAATTTTCACTGGATTTGATGTCTGGATCAGTACCAGGGCCTATGGCCTGAGATCTCTTTCCAGTTGTTCCTCTTTGTGTTCTTGCTGCTAGATTGGGTGTTTTGTCTGGTTTCTTACTCTGGCTTGGGTTTTGTCAGGAAAGTTGAGTTCCGCAGCCAAATTCCTAACTTGTGAACTGTTAGTATCCCTTAAGATTTCTAGCTCCTCATGAGCTAATGGGAGACCATCAATATGAAGAACCAATGCTTACAATATGTAGCATTAAATTTATCATGTAGTACCAGCTATATCTATTACAATGTTAAATTATACCTATGAAAGAATGGTAATGTCAGCAATTACCTTCAGTGACAATTGTATTCAACCATCACCTATGTCAGGCTTCAAAGCATTGAAGTTATTGAGCTTAGCATTCACAGCAGTAATGGTTTCATTGCATTAATGATGGGGGTTTAATATGTATAAACTAACTGGTGCTAAGAGATGAAAAGCTTACAGATGCCTGAGAGAGAAGGGAATGTAAGAGGAAGCTAGAGAGGAGGCTATAATATCTGAGTGTAAACAGAAAGTACAGGAGGTGAAGGATTTGCTGGAAAAAAAATAGAGGGAGAGGAGACAGAGGTACCAAAATAGAGAAAGGATAAAACAGATATTAATAGAATTTGGGTGATACCATAAGAAACAGTAGAAGGAAGTAGAGGAAAACTTTGCAACTGGGGCATTATATAATTCAAACACTAAATGTACTGCTCAAAATCCCAACCCTCAGCATGCAGGACATGGATGAACATTTACATTGAAGAAAATGCTCAGGAATGAAGGTAGTATAGAGAGAGAAGAAAGGAAAAAGGAAAAAGAGTAAAGAGGAAAAAAGTGAAAAAAAATCAAACAGCAATAAAAAAAAACAAAAATGAAAACAAAACAAAAAAACAGCTGGTATGTTTATACGTCTATGAACCAATCAACTTCTCCAGATGGCACACAAATACACGTGAAAAACAGGAAAGAGAAAAAAGATTCTTAATGAAAAATTGGAACTATGTTTATTGAGGTTGTCTCTCTACACGTTTGGAACAGGTGTTCACTGTTAGCAGGGTCTCTCAGCCTGGAATTATGTGATAGCATGTAGAGGACTGGGTATCCACTTCAGCCTCGTGTGCTTTCTGGGTGGAGCCTTCCCTGAAGAGATCAGGTTAATGAATGCCCTGCCGGCTGACCTTTGCCAGTCTCCCTGGGAGTCTGAAATTCAGGAGACTTCCTAGCTTTTAGGCACAGAGGGTTGAATTCAGAGAAATGCTCTCTCTGCTGGTTATACACATAGTCTCTCCAGTTTTTCTATGCTCAGACTATGGTCTCTTGAAGTCTCCTCTCCCACCTTAGCTTGTCACTTGAGCCTTCCAGGTGGGGGTCAGGGTAGACAGGGCTGGGCTAGGCTCCCCTGCACTCCACTAACCTGAATCCCCTGAGCTAAGTGAAGTATGAGCCTGTCCCATGGCACCTCTTCTGAGTTCAGTCTCTGAACCACGGCTGGCTTCTGGCAGAATTGTGGAGTAGCCTGTTCTGAATTATTGACTCCCTCCCACCAGTCTGTTCAAAATGACTCTTGCTTCTCCTCCTTGTAGGCACCTGAAAGACACTATTTACTCCTTGCACAGTGGACGTGCAGCAGGGGTGTCTCCAGTTGGGCCCGATGCACAGTTCCTTACAGAACTCGGCTTCTCTGCAGCAGATCAGATCACATGTTATGGTTCAGTTCCTCCCCCACCCCCTTGCTGATTGGGAGCAATGGAGGTTGCAGCTGCCGTGACCTGGCTGGGATGGATACAATCAGCCCTCTTTTCCACTTGCTGCACCTAAATCTCTGATTCTCCAAAAATCTCCCACTAACTAGTGCTGTGCTTCAGTGATGATTCTCCCCAAATGCACCTCGCAGCAATGGGGCTCTTCTGGAGTTTTTTCATCCCGACATGGAGCCAAACAGGAAGCAGCTTTCCTGCAGCTCGCCATCGTGGACTCCCCCCATGATTTCTTAATTAGACACTAGTTGATATTCTATTACAAAAGAATTTATTACTATTAAGACTTTTTTATACCTGGTTGGGGGTATATATTTCTTTCAAAACTAACCATATCGTCTCTTCTTCACAAACAACTTGCAAAAACAAATGTTTCAAAAGAATCATTCAACTTACATTCCAATTTATGTAAAACAAATGTCTAATTTTGAAAACAATTTACAATGAAACTCTCTAGTTGTTTTCTACAGCAGGTAGTAATAATGTTTATATCATGCTGTCCCTGGAAATTGACAGTGACTTGGGTCTAAGGTTTCCTTGTATACATGTGTGAAAATATATTAGCTGGGCATGGTGTCACACCTCTGTATTCAAAACTATTTGGGAGACTCAGGCAGTAGGATCAAAAGTTCAAGACCACCTGGGAAACTTGAAGAGACCTTGTCTCAAAACATGATCTATATGGGGGATAGAGCTCAGTGGTAAAGCATTTGCCTAGCATGCATGATACCCTAGGTTCAATCCCCAGTAACACAATAATTTATTTTTAAAAAACCTTGAATTTGGAAAAATTGATACTTATTAGAAAATGGTCTTTTTAAAAATTCACAGTGGTCACATTTTCATATTCAAATGACATTAGCATCATTGTAAATTTCTTTCCTTTTTTTAAAGAAAGAGGGACAGAGAGAGAGAGAGAGAAAGAGAGAATCAATTTTATTTAGTTTTTCATGTGGTATTTGTTGCTCTGACACTTTGTTGAGTACACAGTGCTGGGGTTTAAACTTGTGTCCTCACGCATGCCAGGCAAGCGCCATAACCGCTGAGCCGCTACTCCAGCCACCATTGTAGATTTCTTTACTGAGGAAAATATAATCTCCAGTTCCATAAGAACTAATAAGATGGAGCAAAGGTGGGCTAGAAGTAATTATTATTATTATTTTTTATGTCACTGCTTTGGCTTCAGAGAAATGGGTGGCTGGGTCAATGCTAATTTTTAGAAACATTATCTTATACCTCTAACTGAAATCTGTCATCAGCTTAGGCAATTATTATCTGTTATATGGTGTACCTCTCTTGTTAGAGTGAATGTGGAGATAACTTCACTTGACTCAGTTTCTTAAAACCTGGTCAAAGAAAGAACAGTATATTCCAGAATCACAGTGTAGTAGGATTGGAAAGTACCTTGGAATCATTTTTGGAACATCATCATTCCATGGCTGGAGGAAGTGACTAAAGAGAAGATAAGCCCTCATCCAAGATTTAGCAGAGCCCTTCTGACAGGGCTCATGTGCTTAGTGTTAACGACTTTGACTTGAAGCAAAGACCACATTCGCAGGTGAATAATTAATAATGTGCCCTGAAAAACTCAGTGCCTCCTCTAAGGAAGTGAACAGTAAAGCCAACACTTGCCTAAGGCTCCCCATATGCCAAGGATTGTTCTAAGCATTCTTTTCAGGTTGAACTATTTGAACCACATGAATTGTTTAGATTTGCTCATTCTTATCCCACACAAACAGCAATTTCATATGGTTTAACCTAAAACATACATTAGCTCATTTAATCATTACAACTACCCCATGAGATTTAACAGATGAGAAAACTGAGGTCATAGAGGTTAAATAATTTATCCAAGGCCACACGATAGCAAATGGCAGATCCAGGATTTCTCAGAAGAATCATCCAGAGCCCAGCTCCTTGCCACTGTTTCATAGGGCCAGTTGTTTCTCACATCCAGGAAGAAGGCTGGGGTTTATCCTTGTATGGGTTCATAAACTTGACAGAGATACGGCATGATGACTTTTCCCCCTTATATTCAGTTTCCTCCAAACCCCTGGCAATGGGGATTGAACCCAGGTGTGCTCTAAATCCTTTTTTTTTCTTTAGTTTGAGACAGGATCTTGCTAAGTTGCCCAGTATGGCCTTGTATTTACAATCTTTCTGCCTCAGTCTACCAAGTAGGTGGTATTACAGGTATACACTATTGTGCCTGGCTTCAGTGTACTCATTTCTTATGAAGGATGTGCTCTCACAAATCTAGGATAATGAAATAGCTATTAAGTAATATAAAATGATCAATTGATCATCTTAAGGAAAACAAAACTCATACTGTTACACTCTAAATATAAAGAACTAAACAAAAAAAAGTCATAGATATTAAAGCAGAACTTGGGCAACTTCTGTTCAGTAACTGATGTTTTAGAGCCCTGGAACAGAGGTAAGTAACAGAAAAACCCAAACTACTACCTTTCTGTGTGGTTCTTAGTTATATTAAGAAAGATGTTTTAGGGGGCTGGAGTGGTAGCTCAGTGGTTATGGCGCTTGCCTGGCATGCACAAGTACATGGGTTCAAACCCCAGAACTCATGTACACAACTAAGTGTCAGAGCAACAAAAGCCATGTGAAAAACTCAATAAAAATTGACTCTCTCTCTCTCTCTCTCTGTCCTTCTCTGTTAAAAAGAAAGAAAGAAAGAAAGAAAGATGTTACATAGAAAGTTATTGGAACTAGGATAATAATAAGTGGGTTTCTAGATGTCCTGTAGCCATATCTGAACTGTCCTGCACTGACTATCCAGCTACCTGTAAGGCCCCACCATCTGCAGATTCGCTACTTTTAATCACAGATGATTAGGCTTCCAAATATATCTTTCCAAAGGAAAAGAACCTATGCACTTGATAAAGTTCTATTAATACAGATATATTAAACCTGAGCATCATAATCTATCTAAATATCACATCACCTTGGTCAGAAATGTTCAATTTTAAAACTACTGGTGAATAAACATGGTTCCACAATACTGCCCCGACACCTAACATTTGCTCCATTATTATAAAGATGACACAATTTTGATTATTCTCAGTGATACAATCATTGTTAATACATTCCACTAACAGGCCTGAAATAGTATTTTCTAAGCAGTAATCTCAGAGCCTTTTGTCTGACATTTTTCAGATTGGGTCCTATTTCTACACAAGGATGACAGAATTAATAAGTCCTCTGCAGACCTTCCCTTAGTTGTTGGTTTTTAAATCTGCACAAAACATTTTTGTATCTTAATCTCATTTCAAGGAATTCTGAAAAAATGCACAACTACAAACGGGCTCATTAAGGTTTCTCATATTGGTCCCTATCTTTGGAATTAAAGATGGGACAGGGCATATTCCTAGCCTAATACAGATTTATGGTGCAGTCACCTTGAACATGGTTGTCCTCTTTGATAATGACCTCAGAGGCATATCATTTCAACACATCTAATTTCTCTTAATTCCATTTTTAACTTTGTTATCCAGGAATCTCTATATCTTTCATACATTGATATTTTAAGTTTATCTTGAGCAAAGAGAAAGCTTTACTCTTCAATGTGTAAAATATTTCCTTTTATATGTTATAAACTTAACTCTCAAGTTTTCATATCCATACCATTCTGAGATATGAATAATATCTTTATACTACCAATAATCTCAATGGTTTGGAGAGAATTATTCTTTTATTCTGTCCATACTGGCCACAATAATTGCCTTCTCCAGAATTTTCTTTCATTTCACTATACTGGGTACATCAAATGACTTGGAAGTTTTACTAAAGGGGTAGATAAAGGCTAAGATGATATTTCATGTTCCATTCAATTCTGGAATTGGTGTTGGTTGACAATTCTAGGACTAAATTTGAATGAAAGACAGCAGCAGGTTTTTAATGGCAGCTATGCTTGTTTTTAAGGGATTATCCATTTAGTCTGTTTTCCAGTTATACAATGCATTTCAATTTTTAATAAAATTTCTCCTCAAAATTAAGAACATTCTTAAAATGTTAAAGTCCTTAAAATCATTTTAACATTTAATTATTAATATATTCATTGTCCCTCCCCCTTTTTAACATGTAAATATATTCCTTAAAAAAAAAAAACCTCTAATCTTAATCAGGCATGAAGTGAAAATTCTCAACCCAATGTCTAAGATTCCTTTTGGATAGTCTAAACCTCCCATGAGGAGTATGTATATTATTTTCTTTTTATTCTTCACAAAAGTTTTTATTACTAACAGCTAATAATATAAGAATAGAAAATCCTTCACAAAATATATCTCTTTCTCTTTCTCTCTCTTTGGTTCAAATGAAGATTTAAACTTGGTAACATTTATGGGCTTGTTATCTATGATTAGGCTTATTTATTGTTTAATGTTCTTTATTACCAGACTCTGGGCTTGGCTGATTCTTCCCCACAAAAATGTATACACAAGTGCAAGACAAATGCTAAGTTTCTTTGCAAATTGCCATAACGCAGAGCCCCAAAATTTTGTTCTATTTGATGTGCACTAAGCAAAAATGTTTGGGTAATGTTTAAACTCAAAAATAACTATTATCAGCTAGGCTGTACACATGAATACGACTGTCATTTTGTACTATGTATATTAGCAGGATTTATTTTAGGGAGGAGACTAGGGAAGGTCACAGGAGAGAATTATATTTATAATCAATGATTTTTTTTCATTAACAACATGATTTCCTAATGCCTTGGCACTTTAACAAGTGTGAGCAATGTTTTTCTATGAGCAAAAGAAGGAAGTCTAAGAAACTGGCCTTTTGAGTTTCTTACCAAAATGGAAAGTAATTCAAAATTGCTTACATCAGGATATAAGGTAAAGGAAGAACTGACTCTGCCAAGTAAGTCAGATGCTCCCATATGTATAAATTAAATTGTTTTGAAAGCAAATTGGATATTAACAACCACATATACCTATTTACATCAAATATTAATTGATTTAAATAGAAAAACATAAATAAGAAAGGTGATATAACCATACAACATTTTCCATCACTGAAAAAAGTTCTAAGATTTAGAGGAAGAAGTGGAAGCGCATAGTAAATAAAACATATGTAAATGACATTGTAGCTTTCATCACTAATTTTCTCTTCTCTAACCATTTTATGATGATTTTACAGTGGACAGGTCAATTGAATTAAGCCTACTGTAGGTGAACTGATTTAACCTGCAATTTTTTTGCATTTTTCTCCTGAAGTTTAGGCACTTGCTGTTATTTGGTGAGAAGACCTTTGTTACTTGTACCACATGAGCTTTAGATCCTAGTTCCATCCGTAGGATTGAACCTCTGGGCTCTGTCACCAACCTCCAACTTTGATTTGGATGGGAATGCTCATGATTCCCACAGGCTTTGGCCTCTCTGCTCCAGTTCATACTGTCCTGGGCATTTTTGGAAACAGTATCTTAGCTCTAGCCCTAGAGGGCACAGAGAGTCCACAAGGGATTGAAGATACTAGAGTAGACAAGGGACTTAAAGCACTAGAAGCAGTCAACAATGCCCGGTCACTCTGCAGGGTCCCATCTGGTAGACTCAACATCCCCTTTGGGTAGTATTGGGACAGGGGATACCAAGACACAAAGCAAGAGTTTGTAGAATTCTGCAAAAATTTAAAACTTAATTATAACTCAAAGCAAAATGTTGACAATCATTAATCTCATTTAAAAATCAAGGTCATTTCCCTCAAATAATGATTTGAAACCACAGTATTTCTGTGGTCTGCTAAAATCTCATTGCTGGATCTTGAAAATCTTAATCAAGCATAGTATTGCTTTAGTAAGAACCTGCCAGTTTCTGTGGTTAATTTTAAACTGCTGTGAAGAATATCTAGGCTGCGAGAAAAGCCAGGCAAGCTAGTGGTATTCTCCTAAGTGACTTGCTATGGTTTGTGTTGGGTATACTGCCTCTTATCATAAATTAGCTTCCAAGCAACCAGCATCATCTGATTCTTCACAGCTCAAGAAAACACTATGTGGTGGTCACTGGGATGAGAGGATTAAGAAAACAAGAGTCTCTTATTTGATTAAGAGGTCTGAAGACGATGAGAAAGACACAGAAGAAATGCTACTGCCCCTAGGACAGACTGAAGTAACCAGAATGAATTACTGGGGAAAGGAAAGATTAACAGCTGAGCTATCACTACTTCCTTCAGCTTCTTGAGGAAAGATCAGACAAATCAGATTACTTGCAACTCTGAAGGTTAATGATGGCCCCCTCAGGATCTGCCACTACTCATTCCAAGTCTAAGAACGAACATTCCTTGGTCTGCTACATCTGGTGTCAGGACTGTTCATGTACTAATAATTTGCAGACTACAACTATTCTTAAAAATGGGAGCTAGCCACTTACCCTATACAGGACCACATGGCTGCCAGGGTATTTAAGCTGAAAGACTCTACATGTGGTAGGTTCCTTGTGCTGATGGGATCCACACTCACATTGGCCTTTTATCAACCTTACAACCAAAATGCAACCCTTATGGTGACTGGGGAGGGACATGGGAAGCTGCCTCTGAGGGTTTGAGGCCTTTGTAGTACTATTGCTGTGCTTCCTGGCATGCACCCAAGTAAAATTAGAGCAAGGTAACTGCAGCATTTTGCAAGTTCCATTGATAATGTGAACCTAAACCTACTGGGATCTTAACAATGGGCAATTTTCTAGATCTGACCATCTGTAAGCACAATTTTCCTTGCCCCCAAGGAAGACTTGGGGCTTTTACAAAGACAGTGGCTTTTACTGTCTTTGAGTCTTTGAACTGTTCTGTTTTATTCTATCTATACTATCCTAGCAATAAGCAAGGATCCTAGGAAAACTGTTGATTTGTGCCACACTCTGAGCTGGGATCACCCAAATGGTATGTGTAGCAATGGTTTCACTTTAATGGTAGAAATCTGTATAACAGCTTCTTCTAGAGTGATTCATACATTCTAAAACCAATTGTCAAACATCACAGCACATTTTCCCATTGATTTCTTCAAAAAACATGTAAGCACAGGCATTGTAAGATAAAAATTGCTACATAAGCACATTGCCTCTTTAGTAAACAAAAAGAAACCTACTGACTGAAAGTTCAATTAGGAGCACCCAAGAAACCACAGGGGTAGGTGGTATACAACTGTAATTTTTAAGACTAGTTTCATTAAAATCCTGGGAATAATCAACCATCTATTATATAATATCTTTTTTTTCAATTTCATGTCTTGAAAAGAAAAACTGTACCCTGCAATTTATGTAATATCTGCTATTTACAAATTATATTCAAATTTCTACATAGTACCATTTAATTTTAATTTAATTAGTTACCAGCTAGTAGATCTGCCGATGCTGATGAACTAGAAGCAGCCTGAGTTGCAGGTTGGGGTTCAGAAGCACTACTTCCAAATGCATCTATCCATTATCCATTTGCAGCAAAAAAGTAAGAGAGTGTAAATAGTAAGTATAGTAAGTAATTTTATGTTATGCAGAGACATGCATAGACATGATATACTGTCTGGTGATTGGGTCAACTGAATTATGCTCTGAATACTTTATTATCTTAAGAGTTCTAAAATATTTAGGAATTAACACCTCTTTTGGAAGATTAAGAGAATTGTTTTTAAGAATAGATCTTTTAGGGGGTTGAGGATTTAGCTCAGTGGCAGAGCACTTGCCTCGCATGTGCAATTCCATGAGTTTGGTTCTTAGCCCTGGGGTTGAAAAAAAGAATAGATTTTTTGGACTAAATCCTGTAACTTATGGAAACAGGATTGAGGTTTTAAAAGTTTTACTGAAGGGTAAAACAAAATTCCCCGAGTAAGAACTCTATCAAACTCTTTTAAGCTTTAATGAACCTAATTCAAGCAATAGCAGCAGCAGCAATTCTACTTAAATCTACATATCAAGTTTCAGTGTTTGGGCATTTCAGGACCCAAGGTTTGAGCCCCAGTGTCACAAACTGTGAGATCTTTGTACCCTTCTGTACACATCATGGTATCCCAGGATGCTTCAATGTACAGTAGGTGTTCAATGTGTGCATAACTTGCAAAGGTTGGTATTTTAGCCCAAAGTCATCCACACTTATGGGTCTTCAAGAAATCACTTCTGGCTCCTTTCTATAAGATTAATACTAACAGAAGACTTTAGATTTAGCATCCAAATGAGTAGTTTAACAATGAATTCAATATATCTTCCGACTTTAAGGTAACATATAAAGGAAGAATAGAATATATTTAAGAGAGGAAAACATTTTCCAGTTCTCTGGAAGTATTATAAAACATTAAACTCAAAGTAAATGAATCCTATGACATACGTATGGCATCTAACACTGTTTTCAGTCTTGACTGGCTTGTTTTCAATTCTGAATTATCTAGTTTATGTTTATACTGTTTTCAAGAACTTAGGAATGTTTAGCCTATGGATCAGAAACACCAAGGAGGAGCAGTATAAGGAAACTGCAATCAGGTGATTATACATTTGGATGAACAAAAAGTTGAAAATACAAAGACTTCAAATGAAAAACTATCTGGTTTTGTCAGGACAAGCACTGAAAATTATGATGATCTGATGAGGATGAAGGAGATGATGGCAAAGAAATGGAAGAGACCTTAATAAAAAAAACCATTAAGTTTACATTTAAGAGAAAGAAGTAACTTTACATAGTCAAAAGAAAAAATGATGAAATATAATGGAATAGAAGGTCTAGAAACTACTCTGGAAGAAAAAAAAAATAGTGTTAAAGATGAGATACGCACCCCCAAAAAGGTCTATCACGCCTGAAGACTCCACCTTTGCTGGAGAGGCAGTGGTTGCAGGAGATGGTGCTGCAAACGCATCCACTGCAGTGAAGCACAGACATGAAGGGCATGTCACTCAAAGGAAAATGAAACCAAGAGCCTTGACAAATGGCACCTTGAGATTTCACAGCTAACTCCACGCAGAAGGCTGCACACCATCTTAGCAGTTAAGCAAAGCAAGTATATTTAAAAATGTACATGTTCCCAAACAAAATAAGATTCGACTCCTTGAGGTTATAGGTATGATGTGAAGTTTTCTCTTTTTACCAGTCTTGAATATATTAACCCTCATCAGTTGGCGATGGGCCAAAGAATGAGATATTTTTCATAAGTGAATTCTAAGTTTAAAAGAATATAAGATAAATCCTTAAGTTGTTGCATCTGTCACTAGTCATGATCCCCACAAAACAGCTCTGAAGGCTTAGCCTTGGCCATGCACTCACCGGATAAGAGGTCAGCAGTGAGAGAACTCTCAGGCGCAGGAGAGGCCCCTTGTGGTGGAGAGGAGAAAGCATCTTCCAAAAGTGAAACAAACCAAAACCAAGCAGAAGTAAGTAGCAGAAAGCTGAAATCAAAGTCACAAATCTAACAAATGCATTATCCCAGGTGAGTACAAAGCTTATTCATAAAAACATCTAAGAAAATTAAATTGGAAACAAAGGATTGCTTTGGTTTTACCTGTACCAAACAGGTCTATGCTAGGAGCAGCATCTGGCTTAGGCGCTGCAGTGACTTCAGGAGCAGCCTCAAATAGATCTAAGACCAAGAACACACATGCCTTTACTCAACTTGAAAAACAAGCCTGAAACAGCACCAATCCCCCAGCCTGAATTAGCACTTGGCAGAATTCTGAGTTAAGTAGCAAATGGTTTCTAATGAACCATTTAGCGACAGAGTATTCATGCAGGAAGATTTGCATATGAAGTACATCTCAAGGACCAGAATTCAATCTACCAGATGGAAAGAGTAGACAAGAACAAAAAATTACCACCAAAGATATCTAGAGCAGGAGGAGCGGTGGTAGTGGCTGCAGCGGCAGAGGTGGTAGAGGTGGTGGTGGTGGTGGTGGTGACAGCTGGAGCAGTGGTAGTGGCAGCTGCAGCGGCAGGAGCAGGAGAAGGAGCAGTTGCGGGAACTGGAGGGGCTGTGCTAGCTGTAGGGGTAACTACAGGAACGCTGGTCTCAGGTGGCTTCATTGCAAAGAGGTCCAGCTCGGGTGCAGCCTCTGCACTACCTTCAGATGGAGCAAAGGGGTCTTTTGGAAAGCAAAGTGGAGACACATAGAGCATCAGCAAGGAAAGAGACAAGAGACAGTGGTGTAAGTACAGATAAGAGACAGTTTACACACATTTACACGCTAGCTAGGCCTCAGGATGCTTGAATTTAACTATTATCCTATTAGCAGGGGTTAGAATTAGGATGTTTTTCTAAAGAAAAAAGAAAATGTAGTAGATACCACAAATTAAGAATCTAAAATATTTGCAAGTGCTGAGATTGGCCTACAGTCTAGGATCAGACGTTGTTATCCTTCCAAAGCTTTCTTAATCTGGTCAGTTCGGTAGCTTTGAAAATTTATTAAAACATGCTGATATATTTGAACTCAATGTTACAAAAGAGTACAATATGGCATTAGAAGAAAAACCAAACATTAAGAGAGCATACTTGCCCTGACAAAAATTGTCAATTGTGAGAAATTGTCAATTTTGATAAGTATGCACTTCATTGTCTTAATGTTTTAAGTGCTGGCATTATTTAATCAGTTATGATGAATGACAGCTTATACTCAGAAGAAAATAAAATTAGAAAAACATGGCCACATCTAACTACGAGGGTTTCACATTAGGACAGAAAAGTCACAGACAGGCTCGTGACTGTAAACCCACCATTTCCTGAGCATGCATCAAGTGCTGCTGCTACGGGGGTTGGGGTAGCTGGTGCGGCGGCCCCTTCGGATGCTGCAGGGGCCTCCCCAGGAGAAGCTGCAAAGGCATCTTGGGTGCAGTTTTTAAGACAACAGAAATTAAAAGAATAAAAGAGAAGAAAATATAGTAAAAGAACCAAGTTAAATCGTGAAAAAGGCTCCCTTATACAACATGAATTTTTAAAAATGCATTTTTATGGCCCATGCACTGTTGGCAATCACAAAACAATTATTCTTTGTGCACCTTCATGTTCATTAACATGCAAATGGAGGAGTGTCAATACTGCTGAGGCCTGTTAGGATTCAACTAGATTCCATTGTATAAGGGCTCTGAGAAGCATGTTTTATGTATCATTAGAAATTAATGGATGTGAAAATTAAAATACAAAAATAATTTTACTATGTCATTTAAGATATTAAGCTTTGAAGTCCAATTGATACTTATTCACTGTGTTTCTATAATGTCCCTGACTAGTGGTTTCTAGCAAACATCAATGCCCTCATTAATGCAAATAATATTAAATAAATGATGGCAAAACAAAAAGTTCTAAAGGTTTTTAAGGTCTAGTAAAAGCAAAATTACACTGTTAACATGAAAGGTTTATTCATAAATGACAAGTTTTACTATCCAATGAAAAGCATTTTCAGATATAACCCAGGAATTGTTTTACAGAAATAAAGACATAACAAAATTAGGACATAATGCTATAATGTCTTTACTTCTACTTAAATTTTTGTTTCAGAATATTATATTTTTCTAGTTTTTTTAAATGATCTATTTTTTGACAGATTAAAATACAGTTTCATGTTTTAAGACTATGAGTGCATTATTATTTATAGGAGAGTATCCACTAACATCTAGGCAGGACCAGTTTAAAAAATACCCATTTAATAAATAGCTGATATATACATTCCGAATGCCTAGCCACCAGCAAACCATGTTAATTATGGTAAAGCACCCCTGGGCTCAATCCCCAGTACCAAGAAAAATAAAATAAAATGAAAGAATTTGTTAAATATGGTTGGCAAATGCCACACAGTATATTCCCTGTTTATTTCCTTCCTCAGAGATTTATTTGGCATATTAAGATCTACAATCTACATCAAGACACTTGTTTCTCAGTTTAACCCTAAAAGTCCCACACTATTCTAAGTATAAAATGCATTTTAGTAATACCCCGAAGCCTAGTGTTTCATGGAATAAGAAAGCACTAAATTAGAGACTCATTTGAAAGATCCTTTATAAAAACAGAAGTATCTTAGAGAGAAGTTTGATCTGATTGCTTCTCTTAGCAATACTGAGGGAATATATGTTATGGGAAGAATATGTATTATGAGGGAATATATTTGTCAGGGAAGAGTCCAAATAAATAAAACGGGAATAAAAGCTACATGTAGGGACAGGGAAAACTACATGCCCAGATATCAGAAGACTTTGAGCATCATGAAAATCCTAAGAAGAGGGCATAAAAACACAAGTAAAGTGTACGAGGAGGTTGAGAGGACCATATATATTCTGCCATAAGTCAGGTCTGTTTTCTTTCTTTTCGTTCCTATGTAACCCGGAACAGAGGCCAATAGTGGGAGAACAGAAACAGAAACAGCACTCAAGTTTTTAACATTATTAAACCAAGTTCCTCCAACTATCTTGTGATGTAGCTTCTAATATCTCCGTTCCATAGGTAAGAGAACCCTGACTTGAAGATTTTAAGTGTTTTTACCATAGAAATGATTATTGAGCTAATACATATGCTAATTGACTTGATTTAGCTATTTCACAATGTATACATATTTCAAAACATCATGTTGCACACGAAAATATCTACAACTTTTATTTTCATTAATTAAAAAATTGCAAAGTCCATGTGACTTGGCCAAGGTCATATGGCCAGCAAATGCCAGAGTTAGGATTTGGCCTGTAGCTGTCAGACTGAGTTATATTGTTGCTCTTCAATACTGCATTATTATGAACCAATTATTATTTCCATCTTCTAAAGTGATACACATATTATTGCCAGTGGTCAAGGAGATATTCATGGGCTGACCTTTCTAGAATATCACTTACTATGTATAAGTAGGCAAAACCTGTATTTATAGCTTGCCACTTGTCTGTAATGTATTTCCTTTCAATGCTGATGCTGCTCTTGTTAGGACTAAACATTATGACCTTAACTTATCTACTCCCATCAATGCTTTTCTTAAAAGTAAGAGCCCTAAAGGCTCTAGCCCCCAGGTGTCTGAGTCTTCCTAGCCTAGGCGATCCAGGTATTAATGAGCCACTGTTGGAGTATGGTCATGTAAAGAACTCTGAGTGAGAACTTCCCCACAGAACCCAGTAAGCCCCCAGAATTGTGAAAGAAAATTTTGCTATTGTTAAAATAAAAAGACAAGTAAAGTAAAAGTAAGCTTTTTCTTAATATCTAATTTTTTCCATTATCAGTGGCATGATCTTTCCAGTGTTGCAAACCAAAGCTTTTTCCAATCCTATTCTCTTTCCCTTGTTAGCCATTGGCAGTTCATTTCTACATTCTGCCAATTTTTCAACCTGTGCTATTTCCTGGAAATTCATTCTCCGGCTCCTCTAGTTAGGCACTCAGGCCAGACCCTCATCAGCAAACTGAGCTGACTGCTGCAGCCTTCTCTTTTTTCCTTCTAGGACTCTAAAAATAATTTTCTTCTGATACTTTTTTTTTTTAAAGAAAGAGGGGACAGTGAAAGAGAGAGAGAGAGAGAGAGAGCATTTTTTAATTTAGTTTTTCATGTGACTTTCATTCCTTGGACACTTCATTGTGTACGTGGTGCTGGGGTTTGAACTTGTGTACTTGCGCATGCCAGGCAAGTGTCTTAATGGCTGATCACCATTCCAGCCCCTTCTTCTGATATTTTTAATCACATGATTACCTTTTTCAAAACTTCTAATACCTACTGATACTCCTAGCCAGGACTGTTCTGTTTACTCCAGCCACATAAACCATCTGTTACTCTAATATTCAGTACAAAGGAATTCATTGTTATTAATGGCCCAGGAGTCACTGTTTTGGTTCCTTTGACCCCAGAGTTCCCAGATTATAAACCTCTTATGTGAAACCTAGTTGTAAGAGTTTATGTTGAAGTACTGATTTTAAAGTTGATTGATTCAATTTGATAATCAACATGTAGAAATGTAGTCAGGCTTGTGATCTAAGTTCTTTGTTTTCTGGGTACTTGGTTTTATGTGATAGACCTGTCAATATGAAGGCTTGTTTACAAACTGACACAGTTGATCGAAAGGGTTCCCACGTGGGTATGTTGAGGAATTAACACCAACTGAGCATTCCAGTGCTTAGAAAACCTTAGGTTGCTACAAACCAATGTGCTATTATTGTTAGTGAAGTATGCAAAAATGAAAAATAGGATGTCTTAAAAGATTTTGTTTTTCATTTTTATTAATACCTATACATTGCACTAAATTATTGAGCACATCACTGCCTTATAATTCTGTTCTGCATGACCACAAAAAGCAGATTCTATTTCTGAAAAGTTCACTTTAAAAAATGAAACATTTAATAAATGTATCTGAAAAGATATTTTTAATGACTTATATGAACTAATATTTATAGGACTGAAATACTGTGTGGATATTACTGTGGATATTTCTTTAAAAACAATAGGTATTTTCTATTTTCTAAATCTGTAAATCACATACAGTACTAAAAGACAGATGAAAACAAAGTTTTAGGATTTCATATTTATGAAATTAAATAGTCATTCTTCTGAAGTTGAAATCCATTAAGCCTATTACTATAGAAATCTACATATTTGTCATAAACATTACTTATAATCTCAAGAGAATATATTTTAAATTTGAATAAACAAAATATAACTGGTGACCTTATTAGAGTTCTCTCTCTTGCCCAATTTAGAGAAACAACATATTTAAAAGTGATCACACAATGTGCCCAAAGAATTTAGGTTTATGAAAATTTTTATTTAAAGTAAGATCTCTAAATGATTTCTTACGAACCAACTAAGGGTGTGAAATATTTTTAGGGAAAATGTTGAAAACCACAAAACAGTGACATGTATAGACTCCTGGACAGAGAATAGAGCTTTGACAGCGATCAGAGACCAGGAGACACTTCACAGAACTATGCAGATCAATAAAATGATTGTGATGAGATTTGCAGATGAACTCATCTTTGCTCATTTTCCAGCCAGATGGCTACAAAGGATACTAATCACAAGGGCAGTCCTATTCTTTGGCATTAAGTTACAGGACTCTGCAGTACTAGTCCTTGAAACTTGTATTTAAAGGTAAATAGAAGGTCAGCATAAAAATATTTTCAACACAAAGATTTTTCTGTTTGACAAATATAGTCAAAGTAGTAACAAATGATAAACACAAACATCATAATGACCCAAAGAATATTTCAGAAAAATATCTTAGGCTTTCCTATTTGAGAAGGCTATGAAAGAATCAAGACAGGATTGATTCATTTCTTAGAGGTAATCAAGCTCCTTACAGGTGGACTGCTAACTAAACATTTAAATGGTAAAAGATTTCAGCATAAAATTGTTATCTATCCTGTATATATTTTCCATTTTGCTTTTAGTTTTTCTGTTAACAAAAGCCTATGAGAAACCACCCAAACACAAAAACAATAATGGGGGCAGAAAAAGGGCAGTGAAGAAGTTGATATGATATATTTAAGCTAAAACTTTAAAATTTGATCTCAAAAGATATGGTGGCATAACTGAAATAATTTTCTCTTTTGGGTGACTTTGTAATAAAACACTCAAGGGTATGTAATCCCCTCTCTTCTGCTTTTTTGAAAAATAGGCTTTTTCTTGTAGGAATGCAGCACAGTAAAGTGGAAGAAATAGCCCTTGTGAACAAGTAACAACAATGCAGGGTCTAGGTGAACACTGCTTGTCCTAGGCAACCTCTGAGATTCAGGCAGGGCACGCAGAGGAGTGGTATGTGGCAATGTGTAAGTGTGTCTTCCCAGAGGAGGGCACTGATTCCACCAGAGCCAGCCAAGTCCCTCTGGCCCTATCATTTGCTCCCTTCAAATTCTTTACTACATTCTCAAAATGCTCTGGTAAAGATATTATATGGTAATGAAGAAACACAAAACCATAATGAATATAACACTACTTGATGTACGTATCTGATATTTGCACTACTCCAGGTTTGGACACTAACTTCACTCAAATGGAAATATATAAATAAACTGACTTCAGATGGTTCGTCAGGTCTAGGCATATTACACTGGCAGAGTCTAGGATATTTTACTGGGTCAGAATTTACATTTGCATGGAAAGCACATTTCTAGACAGTCATTTCAAAGACCAACCTAAACCTGTTTTCAATCAGCATGTCAAGTGTTACTTCAGATGTTCTCTCAAAGTTCCAAAGTCCAAGATGATCCAACTTTTTACTTGGATAGAACAAACTTGAAGTTGCAAAAATTAGGCGTATCCCCAAATTTCTCTAAAGAACTTCAAATCTGAACTATTCTTACATGATTTTTTACCCTAATATAAAGAAATAATTTAAGGGTATTTATCTTCTATATTCTTTGAATATTCTGTGCTAGTTCTAATCTGACCAAAAAGTCAACCCTGAATATGACAGAGGCCTGTCTCATTCGCACGGAACACATACGGGACCAGAGCTCTGGTAGCAACTTAAATCCTCAGCTGAGATGAAATGGGCTTAAACTACTGCAACCTCAGCAACAAAAGCATCAAAGTTAAGAGGGGACAAAGTTGATGGATTTAGCAAAGACAAATACATATGAAAGAACACTGAAAAAGTACCCACATATTCCACCATGCCATTATATAACATAAAAAAATTTAGATACCTTAACTCTCAGGTAATTTCAGTCATCCAGAAAGGAACATTAAAGAGTGGAGATGTGACTGACTAACCTCCAAAGAGATCCACGTCAGCAGTGACAGCAGTCACAGTGGTGGTAGTTGAGGCAGAAGCTGAAGCAGTTGCAATTTCAGCCGTTGTAGCGGGAGGGGTAGGTTCTGGTGCAAACGGGTCTGAAATCTGTGCTTCAGAGGGAACAGAGGACAGTGCAGCCAAAGAATCTGTTTCACCAGAGACGGACAGCAAATGGAAAGCAAGGACAGGGAAGGACAAAGGATAAACCAGACTCCAAAAGATCAAAATGAGGACAGTTATTATAACATAGGAGTCTCAAAAAAATGTTTGAAAATAAAACTTTACTCACCCTCTCCCAAAAGGTCTATGGATGTCCAACATGCAGCAGCATATGAAGAAACAAGAGCTCAAGCTGAAACATTTGACCACACATACCAATCCCCAAGCAAGGAGGGGCATAGAATGAAGACATGTTGGTTCTATGTGCCTTTCTACACCATTTGAGATTAAAGCATAAACGCATCACCTATTATGACCATGGAACTTTCAATCTGGAAGGGACTTTTGGGATCCTCTAGACAAGCTTCTAATTTTATAGGTGTGAAAACTGAGGACAAGGGTGGTCAGGAGACTACCTGAAATCTAACCTAAACAACATAGACAAACTCAACGTATTTCTTAGCCCATTTACCATTTTGCCTGCATTGACTGATTTTACTACTATAAATGTCAATGCTGAAGAAGAGGTAATTCACTGAACTTTGCTAATCTTCTTTATTTGATGTGTCACTAAGGGTTGCAATGTCTGAGAATAAGTGGGAGCTTTATTGACAGCTGTAGGTTAGACAACAGAACATACCAGTAGGTAGTCAAAGAAGAAAAAGGAAGTTTAGGTGTTAGGAAAAATAAACTCTACCCTAAACCATTTTTTTTCATAAGTTTCACACTATCTGATGTTTTACAACATGATATATAATCCTTACACAAACACTATATGACAATATGTGAGAATCATCTGTAAGATGAATTGAGAGGGACTATGAGGCATCATAACTTTTCAGACTTTCTGAGGTCAGCATGCTGCTGGGAAGTTTAGGCTTTCTTAGTGCGCAACAGTAGAATTATAGTTAGCATCCTAAATAAATAGCCTAAGAGGGATTATTATTACTTATATAATAACTTCATGTTAAGTATTCAAATGTTCCGTGACATTCTCCTATATTCTGCTGTGTGATATACCTCAAGGCTCATATTCAAATTCATGAATGCCATTGGGAATTTATTTTAATCATGAAGAGATTTTATTAAAATTCATTAGGGAGCTATTTTTGGGGGCCTTCAAAACAATGTGAGTACTCAATAAACCAAAATTTCTAGAAAACATTTAAAACACTCAGAAACATAAATTTGACATTGAAAATAATTGTAGTTGTTTAATACTACAGAAAATACATTACTCTACACACATCTGTTACAATTTAGCATCATCTTCAACCACTAGGTATTTATAGCATGAATGCAAAGAGAAGGTAACTATTATTTCTCCATTTCATATATCTTTACTTCAATTGTTAAGGCTTATAAATTTCAGTATTTTGCCTAGAAATTAGAGAATTTACTTATTAGTGTTTTACCATAAGCTATTCTACTGCTATAAAATGCTGCAATTCTGGATATTTTCTTGTGAAAGAAATACATGTGATCATCAAAAGGTGACCATTCTGCCCAGTGTGATGGCCTATGACAGTAATTCAAGTGACTTCAGAGCCTGAGGCAGAGGGAACTCAAGTTTGAGGCCAGCCTCAGCAACTTAGTTGAGGCCCTAAGAAACTAAGTGAGAACTTGTCTGAAAATAAAAAGGACTAGAGATATAGCTGGTTAAGTACCCCTGAATTCAATTCTCCGCAAAACAAAACAACAACAACAACAAAAAAAAAACCCCACCAAAATAAAACAATCCTGTCCTAAGCCCCTAAATCAAGGCTTCTGCCAGTCTACTGTGCCTTTGTACTGATTATTAAAAGTTCCCCCTCTAGTGGGAAAGCTTAAAAAATAAAAGTACTTAAGGATAAGGAAAAGGGCTTACAGGTCACTAAAATGTTCAGTAAATTCTAACTTATAAAGTATGAAACACACTTATTTAAATGGTTGAAGGAATTAAAAAATAACACATCCATATAAAACTGAAAAAATCTTTTTGGATACTCCAACAAATTCACAATTAAAACTAAGTTTTCAGTTGTAAAAGTTTTATTACAGTCATTTAAATGAGTTTTATGGCTGAGAAAATTTGATTTAAGGGTATGGATCTGAAACATTCTTAAGTATAAAAACACTGTTCAGGACATTATTGTAATGAAAAGAAATTGTTAGCAAATTGAAACTATTTAAAAGATAAATCTCAAAACAAAAAGAGGCACACATGAATAATACCCTCATAAATATTTTCAGCAATATTTTTCTTTGTGAGCTAAATTTAATAAATTTAAATGAAGTTTTAAGAACAATCTAAAGAAATTGATAGTCCTAGTCTTTGGAGTTGACCACTTCAACATAGGAGAAGGTTTGAACATTTAAAATGGAAATATACCAACATTTAAAATGTTCATGTTTATAGTTCACAACTTCATTTCTGAAGTGGTTAACTTTTGTCATTTTTGTTACCAAAAAATTTGGAATTAAGATCAAGAGATTACAGAATGTATTTTTGATAATATGCTGATATATTATATTAGCCCACCCAAGGATTATTTAATTATCTAGGGTAATGTAACTTCATTTGACTTTGCTATTTACTGTTAAATAGGGACTCTGATTCTGAAAGGATATATTAAGTTATAGATCTTGCCTGCTAATGATGAAAATTATTTCTGTCTGGGAGAATAGATAACCTCAAGATCATGATTTTTGTTGCCTTATAGGGGGACTAACAGTTCTGTATCTAACCTCACCATCTCATTCCAACATTCCTTTTCAAACGCCTATAAACACCCAGTTTCTCAAAGCAGTCTTCTAACTGGTGTCCTCTTAGTTATTGTGTTGCTAAGTCTTTTACCTGTGCCACTTCTCTAGTTGTGACATGTCTTAAATGTTTTGAAAATTTTATTTGGTAGTTTGATGTAATAGAGCACAATATTCAAATATAACTCCAGGTAGCTTTGAGAGCAGTGTAGCAATTATCTTAATTTTATATTGTTATTAAAGCACCTTTAATCACATATTTATAAAGAACAATGTAGTAATTACCTTAATTTTATATTGGTATTAAACACCTTTAATCACATATTTATAAAAGGTTGATTTTTCTGAGATCCATGAATCAAACAGGAATTAACTGCTTATATATGATTATTCTTGATCAGTGTTGCATGGATTTTTTCTGACATGAATAAGAATCTGTAATAGATTTTAATCTCATGAAGTCAAATATAATGTGAATAAACCAGTTCAGGCCTAAAGCAATCCAAGCACTACATGAGACCTAGCCAAATTAGAAATGCTGCCTTGAGTAACATAAATTCATGAGAATATTCAATTCTCTAAAGCCCCAATCTCCTAAAACAGTTTTCAATTCCTAAAAATAATCAAAAGTTTGGAATCACAAAGAAAAAATATTTCCTTTGTTCCAACTTTTACAATATAAGTATGTATATAAAATAAAAGTATATAAAACTACTCAGACATTTAAATTGTATTATAGCTACTTTCTCTTTCTCAATATATATTTCATTCAGTAGATACCATTCTTAGCACTTTTCCTCCAAGTTTCTAACAGCATTTTAATGATTGGAAGGTAAATATAACAATTCACCTGAATAAAAAAACCCTCCGTAATATCAGCAGAACAACATCAGGCCTGTTGGAGTCCACTCACCTCCCCACGCAGTGGCTCCTCCGGTAGGTGGTGGTGGTGCTGGGGCTGCAGCTGCTGCTGCTCCTGGGAAGTCTGGCTGAAGGTCCAGCAGATCACTTGATGGTTTAGAAGTGCTGAAAGGAAAACATAACTTTAAAATCAGATGTTGAAATTTATCATGTCCAGCTGTTCTTAAAAACTTATGTAGAAAATGTCAAATAGTTTAGATATTTTAAATCCAGTGAAAAAGATGATATTTTGGAAAGTATACCAGTATAGCATATACCAACGACTGGCAGATTACTTTTGCAAGGGACTAGGTGGTATTTCAATCTTTGAAGGACATGTGGCCCCTATCACTATTCAGCTCTGCCTTTGTAGCACAAAAGAAGAAATAGACAAAACAGGAATAAACCAACATGCATTTATTCCAATAACACTTTATTTACAAAAGTAGTGAGCTGGATTTGATACATGGGTAGTATTCTATAGGGCAATAAACATTATAACCTGGAGATTATCTTTTCTGTATTTCCTAAAAATTTTTGTATGAACAAAAATTCATGTCTTATAAAAATTTATAAAACAAAGAATACTAGAGTGAATAATCACTAATTTATCTTTTTCCTAAATTAGATTACAATATATAAAGCTTGCCTCAAAACAGCAATTCTATTTTTATCTTGTTTATATATTAGGTTTCCAAGTAATATTCTTTTCTTTTTTTTTTGTTTTAAAGAGAGAGAGGGACACTGTTGTGTATGTGGTGCTGAGCTTTGAACTCACGTACTCCTGCATGCAAGGCAAGCACCATAACTGCCAAGCCACTGCTCCACCCACCAAGTAATACTCTTTTGAAGGAAGAATTACACCATTTTCAAAAACTGTTTTAAAACCCTTGAAAACCTTGCTTAGTTTTGATGTCCATTTCATGAAAACAACTACACTAAGTAGCAGAGAAGGAAAACACTTGATCCAAAATTATCATTTGAGTTGGTGATTCACTCTAGGTAGCTCTAAGATTTCTGAAAATACACAATCAGACTGACCTTTCTTACTACTGCTCTGACACACAGGTGCTATGAAAGCTTTTTCTTATTGCCTGAATTTGGGTTCCTTGTATGCACCAGCTGATGGGTCTACAACTCCAAATTCATTGTTCCTATTGTTTTTAAAGCATTTAAAAAGACCTTTTTAAATTTCTCACAAGAAGAAACTAATATTAGTAGACATTTTCCATATCAGCCAATATGAGAAGAACTTAAGGTATGAGCATCATTCCCCCTCTTCCTTTCCTAAATGTGTGAATAACAATGCAAATTCTATAGTTCAGGTCTTTCTAACAATTTGAGAGGTACAGGGCTAAGTAACTGTAAGAGTGTGAGAGAACTTACTTTGCATAACAAAAGCAACCCCAGATATCACATTACCAGGATTAGATTTATTTGGCAAAGTTATTTGGGTACGGTACATAAACAAAATACTGATCAAAATATTTAATAAACAGTTCATTGCATACTCATTAACTAACCTGACTGGGACAGCCGCAGATGCAGTTGCAAATAAATCAACCGGTGGGGATGTGTCAATAGTTTTAGCTGGTGTAGAGTTAGGAGACGTGACAGTTGTGGCTGGCGAAGACTGAAAGTGAAGATGCACAACATACTCTCATCAAAAATGAATCTACAGGACACAAAGCAAAAGGACTTTCGCTTTGCAGACCCATGACATTCCAAGCAATTTTTTCGTAATTGAGAGGAAAAAGCTCAAGAAAATTTGAAATCTACAATTGTAATAAATAGTCACTTCCAGACAAAAACATGACTTAAGTTATAAAAGTTAAACATAATTTACATAAAATTTTGATAAAATATTCACACAAACGTTATAATGACTTTTCTTCACATATCTGAAAGTAAAAGCTAAATATATTTGAATATAAAAATATTGGGAAGGGAGTTCTACTCAGCTATTAGAAACAATGATATTATAGCATTCGAAGGGAATTGAACGGCAATGAAAGAAATTATGCTGAGCAAAATGAGCCAAACCCAGAGACTCAAGGGTCAAATCATTTCCCTCATTTGTGGGGGCTAGAGCAAAACCCAGGATTGAATGAAAGGTAGTCAAGCTCATGTATTAGACCTACCAAAGTTGAAGCAACATATAATCTAGGAGAACCACAGATATGTAGGAAGGAAAGAGGAAGGCAGAGGAGACTGGGGAGAGGGAGGGATCTGGGGGGGAATCAATGATGTAGTTTACTCTTTACTCCCCCAAGAAGCCAAATAATGCTTATGCCATCACTTAATTCTGGAAAATGCACAATAATATATATGTAATATATATATATATATACACACACACATTTATATCTGTTATAGGGAGAAATATAGAAGAGTCAAGAGTCCAGGGTGTGAGCACTTTAGGGGTGAGCCTGGATTAGGACCAGGTGCATATCATATTGTTATTATATATGCATTTATGATTGTACAATAACACAATTCCTCAATAAAATTTAAAAAATATATTGGGAAGGATCTTACTAGCTGACAAATATTTCAGAAATTATTAGTTGTAATAGTTGCTATTCTTTTTCCTTCTCATGCTAAATAGACTTCATGTGACGTTTTCTCAGGCAACTTTGACATCCAGGCATTTAAACTAAGCAGTTCTCAGGGAACAATTCACAAGCAAGATTTAAGTCACTGGCAGCCTGACTCCTATGAGTAATATTATAGAGTAAAAATAAAAAGTAAAATAAAATATAGACCTTATTTGTCCGGATTATTATTTTTTTTTAAAAAGAGGAGCTAAATAATCAACTAACAGTAAGAAATTAAAATATGTGTGTAGTAGCCATCCTAATTCAATTTTATCCAGTGTATTTAATATTCCATACAATCACAATAGAAAGATTAGAAGAGCATTTCAAAACAACCTACTGACAATTCTAAAAGTGGAAATGAGATGTAACAGCAAGTAAAATACACAAGGATCAAGACCAAGCTAAGGCTACTGACATAACTGGACATCTGATTTCAATAAACCAAATTTAGAGGACAAATTTTAAAAGAATAATTTAAGAAGAAGAATGGATGAGATGAGAAATTTATAATAAACTCTAGACTTAAATAGTACTTGTCTAATATCTATTCAGCCAAGAACATAATTAATCAAGAAGTTAGAATTCAAAAGACATACACTTACCAAGCACAAGGTGCATCAAGAGAGACAAACATGTGAATGGTCTGGATATTGTTGTTCAGATAATTTCAGCTCAAACCTCTCCAGTCAACAAAAGTACACATTTTCCAAATGGAATGCAAAAGATCATCAACAGAATAGGAAAAGCTAACTAAAATTAGTTATGTTATGTTGGGCACTGTGCAAAAGACAAACGCTGCACCGGAGGCCATGACACTTTTTCCTCTCATCCTCTTTCATGTTTCAGGCGCTCTGAGCAAAAAAAAAACAGCCGCAGGCCTGCGCCTGAGGGCCACTTCCTCTTTCTCTCTGTACCTTCCGGTTGGTGATAGCTGACAACACCAACATAGCAGTCCCTCATAGGCTGGGATAAGCCAGTCTGCCGCTTCACCATTGGTTCCTTAGCTATCTCCCCTCCCTATAAAAATCCATGTGCCTTGAAAATAAATGGATTCTGGGCTGCCATCCGCTGTGTGTGGTTGACTCGTTTCCCCAGGCTGAGAGGGAAGGGATCTCCAGCGAGAGGGGGTCCGGATTTCCGCTGGGGCACTCATCCTCCTGATTGGCTGGGGGGGGGGCAATCGGCTGGTTTGGATTGCCCCGCCCGCCCTCAGGGACGCCTGAGGCAGCAACAAAGTTATCCATTGTGGACAACAACAATGCCTCTAAAACAAAAACTTTTATTTTTAGGCAATCCTTGTAAATATGCTTAGAAAAGGTGTTTATGAGATGACACTGAGACCTTAATGACAGAAATCCTTCCAACACAGATGCAGAGATGAAGGTCTACAGATGCCCATTAAGATGCTCTGTAATAATAATTTCTGGGGATATTTGAGAGCAAGGAAAAGAACCCAAATACTCTTCTTATTACAAAAAGCAAATGTCAGTTGATGCCCCAATTTCATCAGACTGCTCAGCAGGCATGTTGGAATTGTTCACATAGGCGTAGTAGTTTCAAACCTAGGTATCTATCAGAAAAATCAGAAAGCTTTTCGCTTTCTGATTTTTTTTATATCTGTTATAGGGAGAAATATAGAAGAGTCAAGAGTCCAGGGTGTGAGCAGTTTAGGGGTGAGCCTGGATTAGGACCAGGTGCATATCATATTGTTTCATTTTATCGTTTGTTTGAGGTCCTGAGAGGATCTTAAGCAGCCAGCCAGCTAGACACTGGCACAGTACGTGGTGTCTGGGAATCACCAGCACAGACAAAAACGGTGTCTTGGAATGTCTGTAATGACATCCATTCTACAGTAGCAACTTGCCCAAGGGAAATGAGCACTGTATTACACTTTCACCTGAGAGATACAATGGCAAATGTGAACTTTAGACCTATGGGGAAAAATGCTCTTATCGCTGATGCTCCTAATCCTGTCCTTCAGCATGCTAAAAAAGGGATGGGGAGGTAAAGGAGTCATTAGAACTACTATAGCAGCCTGTCTAAAGACATGTTTGTGGGAAGATGCCCAGTAACAATTTTTTCTCTGCCATTATGACACCAGTCATACCTTGTGCTTTACCTGTCTCACAGGGCTGTGAGTCAGATTATGTGAAAAGGCTTTGGAACCAATACTGCATGGACACATCTATTTTCGTTGTTATATAATAAACAAAAATCTCTCCTACCTTAAACATTTAGTACCAATAGAGAGATAAATTACATATAACTATACTACATAGGATTGATAAGCTAAATACAAAGGAAAATACATAAAAACACAACTTATATTTTCTCAAAATTTCTCTGCAATTCTACTTCAGGGTAAATACCCCAAAGAATTCAAAGTAAGGACTCAGATATCTTTACACTCATGTTCACAGAAGCTATTATTTGTCATATCCCAGAGATGGAGGCAACTCAACTATCCATTGACAGATGAATGGATGAACAAATTGTGGTACATACATACATGGAATATTATTCAGCCTTCAAAAGGAAGGAAATTTTGGCACATGCTACACCATGGCTGAACCCTGAAGACATGTTAAGTAAAATAAACCTGTCACAAGAGAAAAGATAGTGTCTAGAGTAATCAAATTCATAGGGACAGAAAGTAGAATGATGGTTGCCAGGGACTGGAGGAGGGATAAATGGTAGTTATTGTTTAATGACTATAGACTTTCATTTTTGGAAGATGAAAACGTTCTGGAAATGTATGGTGTTCATGCTAACAATATGAATATACTTAATGCAGATAAGCTGAACAAAGATGGTAAAATGGTTATAAAAACCAACCATCAACCAACCAAACCAACAAAAAAAACCAAACTTACCTTACTTAATGGAGAGGGAGCACCAGATCTAAAAGGCAACATAAGAAAATTAAAACTGAACACACAGGAATTCATTTGTAGAAGCATTTAAGTTTGATATCATTTTGTCTAGCATTAAATTGCTTTACATATAGTTTTTAAAAATTGGATAAGCTATTAAAAGGCTTTTTCACTTTTTACTCAATTATAATATCTTCTTCCAATATTTCCCATTGGCTTAATTTCTGATACTAGAAATTCTAGAAAGACAAATTAGTTTCTTTATCTCAAATAACTCAGTTCTTTGAGTCAATCATTATTACCCATGCCCATCAAAATCACTATCAAAATTGCAGTGTTTGTAAAGATTTGCCAAGACTTGAGAAAAAGAACGTTGTACAAGATTTAAAAAAAAATCCTTTTATTATTTTAAAGAGTTCAAAAACTCACTAAAGTCAACATGTTCTTCGGTTCATTTTATCATATTATGATATGTAAAAGCAGAAACCCTAGGAAAAAAGAATCCCTATGAAACCTGTGTCTGAAATATGACTCAATATCCATATTTACACTTCTGAAGTGTGTCTGTTTTTATTTTCATGGCTGTAATGAAAATACTAGAAAAAAAAATACTTGCATCATTCCACTCTGACTAGTGGGACCTTGAAAAAGAACATCAACATTGATGCTTGTTTCTAAAGGAGTAAGGGAACATTTGGAAAAGACCAAATATTTTTAAAAAGTTAGATTACAGGTAGCATTAATGTACACTGTTTCTAGAAAATAGTCCAGTAACAACTGCTTGGACAGCTTATATGTTACTCACATGAACTGGTAGAAAATGAGTTGTAAAAAAAATGAAGACAAAATACATATAAATAAGAAGGTCTATTCCAGGTCTTACTGGATGGCAAGGATGGCCACCGTCTACAGAGAAAATACCACACATAGTAGTAGCAAAACAAAATTAGCAGAAGGTAACTGGAATTTTGTAGAATATTGTGATTTTTTTCTACCAATTGACCAATATTATTTGCCAGATTAATATCTTTTCCATATACATTTACCTATAATTTCTCATTTCAAAGGGTCTACTGAAAAAATTCATAGTATTTTCTCTACAAAAGCTTACTTAGGAACTTAAAAATCTAGTATAGCATAAGACTAAAAATTCTCTCATCAGAATAATTTCTCCACTTTTACCTTTTTTCCTTTATATAAGTGGAAAAGGAAAGGAAATAAAATTTAAATAAAAATTCAAGAAAATAAAAGCCTGAACTCTGCAAAAACAAACAAAGAAAAACCCATGAGAGTCATTCGACTTGGTCATATTTTAAGAATAAATTTAAATTAATTTCCCTCTCAGGAAACTTTCATTAACCAATTCTTTGCAGTAATGATACAAAAGAGAAATATCAATGGAGAAAAGATAATTGAGAATAAGCATGAACTTTTGAAATACATTTCCCAACCAATAAATAAAAATTGATATCATATCTTCTACCTAAAGTGACAATAAAGTAAAAATGATAGAATTGCACTACTTGTTGTTAAAGAATATCATACTCAAAACGAAGTGTGCAAAATGTAGCTGGCACAAGAATCAGTTTGCCAAACAAGCACAAGAAAGTCGTAATGAATGGTACTTGTGGTTCTCCCATGGTTAAGCAAGTGAAAATCTTTACTGTCTCTGTTGAGCTATTATTCTACTCACCACATTGTACCCTAATTGTCTGTTTAGCTATCTGTCTTCATCACTGGATGCTAAGTTCTTCAAATGTAAGGAACTCATCCCATTGTTTTCTATACCAGCACTCTAAACAGCACCTGGCATTTTCTGTATTATTTGAAAATTTAAGTAAGAATACACTCAAGTTATTCATTTTACAAACAATAAGTTAACCAGAAGTCTTAAAAATTATTTTCTGTGAAACTAAGCTATCAAGATGGGTGACCTCTGTTCCCAAGGACCAAATCAGGCCTTTGTCATGATTTAATTAAAAAAAAAAAAAAGGTAAGAGCCAAAGGTGCCCCCCTTGAGTTCTAGCTTTAACAAAGCATCACTAATCATGGGCTAAAATTGGAGGGCATCTAAGCTCAGAAAGGGTAACACCTGCCAGAGTCTTATTATTCCTTAGTGGTGGATTCAAGGCTCTTCTCCAAGTCTCTGCTGTCCAGAGCCTGTCCTGGTCCCCATTCATTTGACCCACTAAAAATACAGATGAGCCAGCACATTCATTCATTTCTTATGCAACACATAAATTGCTGCTCCTTATTTATTCCTTGATTGATTTTCCATCTTATTGTTGGTCACTGCCCTTAATGAAAGAAAATACTATAATCTTTTATGTGTAGATAATGATATTTATTGAAGAGCAAAACTTATGTTTGGATAATGAGATTTATTAAAGAGTAATACTTATTTTTTAAATTTCATCTAGAGAAATCTAGTACATAGTGAACTGAGGTGGAAAAACTAAGGCACTGTCAAGATTTTAGAAGACAATGATTGACGCATATGGTAATCTACTCTAAATTCTATAAAACACTGTGAACAAATGCAGGAGTTGTACTATGAACACAGTAAATGGCCAAGATTTTCTTCTAATATGGTAATAGTAAGCTGTCAAATGAGGAAATTTGGTTTTTTCTCATTTGATTCAAAACAATAATCCCTACCTAGTTTTGCATAGAAATGTTAGTCAGAAGAAAACAGATGTGAAAAACCTATCTTCATCTTCCAAATAATTTTAATTACAAAAGACATCTTCAGTTTCCTGTACTATTCACATTTAGTAAACGCAAATGTAGGATAAAATTAATTTCTCCCTTTTTTCCTGTGGCATAGTAGAAACAGAATACACAAAGGTGTATCATACTGTACCACACACAATTTTAAAAGTGAACATCTGTGGACACAAGGCACCAAATATAAAAAGCTTACATATTTTTCATAGCAGGTACTTATAAATGCTCCATTTTTTGAATGTATTTGAATAGAATTTGGAATAATTTTATACTACTACTAGATAATAAAGAAAACAATTTTAAGGACTCAATTTTTTTTGCAAAACCATCTTTTGGCACTTCTATCATATGCTGGGGGAAACTTGTTTATTCAACAAATGAAAATTCTTTGATTTCTCAAACTGAAGAGGAATATTTATCCACTTAAAAGGATTGTTAGTCTGGATCCAAGAAGCCCCCCCAAAAAGTAAAACCATTTATGCCAGTCACCTTGGAAGACAACATAAAGCATAATGGAAAAAAAGATGCGTAAAATGAAATCAGTTTTAAATGTTCTCAATACTAAATGTGGAATCTTGAGTGTTTTTGCATTTTTAGTAATTACAAAATGCAAAAAAGTCACTCCATGTAGTACTCACCCTTCACTTAAGTTCCCAGGTAAGCACGGACATACAAAAAAGAAAATAGTTAACTATTATACCTCATTTATTTTAAAAATAGGGAATAAGCAAAAGACAATTCAAATGTGGTCTCAGCCAATTAAGAAAAGAAATATGACAAGCATAAAATGATTTTTAAAGGAGAGAGAAAAATTATTCCAAGCAAAGGGCAATTCAAATGGAATATTACTGCGTTTCTTTCCATGACTAGAAATGTTAACTAAATGTCCATGGCTAATTTTTCCAACAGTAGCTAGTGGTGGCCACAAGGGGGCGAATTTGGATTTGAAGTTAGGGCTCACGGAGACTCACTGTAGCTAAGGCAAAGAAGCTTCTCCAATGGCTACTGTGCACTGGCAGCTTTAACAAAAAATAAAGGGAGACTGTGGGCCTCTGCAGAGGGGAAAAGAGCAAGTGAAGCTGGCTTCCAGGTGCATCCAGCACCACTCAGGGAAGAGATTAAGCTAGTGGTTGTGCCTTTTTCCTTAGCTAATGGGCTCCTTCTGCCACATAAGCAGGGACATAGCTTCCTGCCTCCATTTGTGTAATCCTTGGGTGAATCACTTGGCTTCCCAGACACCCTAATAGAGGGTGACCCCAGCATTAACAGGACTGCTGTGATTTAATGTAATCTTACATCAAAAGCCTGTTCATCTACAGTCACACCTAAACTGGGGCAGACTGCAGTTAACGTTGACAAAGTCATCCGTCATTACAAGAGGTTTCACCATCATTGCCTGAAAGATTCCTTTACTGTTGTTTATCATTTAAAACATACAGTAATTACTATATTCATTTGGAAAAGATGACAGAAATACCACTTAGCTAATAACCAGCAAAAAGTAACATCAAGACACACCAGTCTAGGTTTTGGGAGAATGGTCAGAGAGAAGTAAGCCAGAAAGGAAGACATTTTGATCACTCTGTCATAGGTAAAATCCATCATCAGCCTATAGCCCTGTAATATCAGTTCATTGGTTGTCTTTGCTAACTCTTGCTGTCAGACTAAACAAAATAAACATAAACCTGGTATCATCAACAATGACAGATTTCAAATTGGCTCTACAGAGACACCAACATTGTTCAGATAAGGAAGTACAAAATAGTTCCTGACCTTTAGAACCAAAAATCTACTGAAATCATATGTGTGTGAGTCGGGGCGGGGCGGGGGGGGGATCCCAGCCACAATACAGGCAATTTTATGGCTAAGGAAGGCTTCATAAAAAATCAGTACTGCAGATTGCCTTCCCAGCATGTGTAAGAATTATACAGGCAAGACAAAGGTAAGCACCCAAGAGTGGCAGTATTATAGCTGAACAAGGCACAAAGACCAAAAAAGACTGGGTCTGATGAAGAGACAAGTTTCATTCCTGCTGGAGAAATGGGAAAAAATGGAACCTGGACAATTTTGCATGTGATGAGGAAAAATGGTACAAATTATAAATACCAAACACAAAAGTAAAAAAATTCAGTAATGTGCACTTATCATTGCTTGATTGCCACTCTCTCTAGAAAAGGATCTGTGTAAAATGTTATCCTAAGTGGGGACAGACTACAGTCCTAGAAACAATATTTGAAGGTTTTACTTTGTTCACAATAGGGCTGGTAATAAAACAGCGTTCCAGAATGCTTATGAGGGGCTGGAGTGGTGGCTCAGTGGTTCCTGCGCTTGCCTGGCATGCACGAGGATGAGGGTTCAAACCTCAGCACCACGTACCCAGCAAAGTGTTGGAGCAACAAAGGCCACATGACAAATGAAATAAAAATTGATTCTTCTTTTCTCTCTCACTGTCCCTCTCTCTTAAAAAAAAAAAAGAATGCCTTTGAAACTGCACTTGTTTTTACTCCTAACCAACATAAGAGTTTTAATTTTTAGATATGAACTATTCTTTTACTTTGTATTGTGGATTCCTTCTAAGGGCAAACCTGTAAATCAGCAGGTTCAGGCAACATAGGAACAACGTACTAATTTGCCACATGAGCCTGCAGATAGACTGCGTACTCATGAGGTCATACTGACACAAGTTAACAGGAAGGGCAGGGCTTCTGTGGAACCTAGAAAAATTACAATACAGTATACCCTGAAACTGCAGTAGGAGAAGTTGTACCATGATAAGTCTCATTCTTATAAAGAAAGATTCTAGCATTTTTCATCTTATTTAGAATACACAACTAATGCGTACTTGTTTCCAGGTTTCTTTCCTTCTAATGTATTTAGATGTTGTTCAAGGGTCTCCATAAGACTGCTGGGAGCCTACAATAAGAAAGTAAAAATAAATGTCTGCATTGTTTTCTTTCAAATTAAACACACTGTAACATCACTGTAACTTTGTATGGTGTGATCTATGGGTGGAGCCCAACATTCATATGAGATAATTTCATTCTAGGTTCTTCTGGTATTTAAACATTTAAGATCCTCAGAAGCTCACAAAGGCCCATTCTTTCACTAACTCCCTGAATATCAAATAACCTTTTAGCAGGGTTTCAGTGTAGAAGCTATACTGGACATATTTTTGCTAAAATATTACTTAGATGCAGTAAATTCACATCAAGTTTATCAGCTTCCCATAAAATTACAGTGGAGAAAGAACAGGTATTTGTATCCAACTCAAAAATATAAGTGCCCAAATACAAATATACAGAAATTTGAAAATACAGTAAAACTTCACTTTTCCACACTAGACTGAAACCTGAGGAAAAACTGTTACCAAATTTAAAAAGGGTGGTTAAGTGAGAGTTGTGAGAAAAAGAATATAATTTAATAGACATGAGAATTAAGATTTTATTATTGAGCTATTTAATTTATGTACATAAAGTACTATATATTGGCAGAATTAATAATATATTTCAGGGCTGGAGTGGTGGCTCAGTGGTTAGGGCGCTTGCCTGGCATGCACGAGTACGCAAGTTCAAACCCCAGCACCACGTACAGAACACAACGAAGTGTCCAAGGAATGAAAGTCACATGTAAAGCTAAATAAAAATTACTTCTCTCTTTAAAAAAAATAATATATTTCAACTCTTGAAGTTCTTGAACATTTCTATAAATAAAATTTCAGGCAATATAAAGTGATAGCATTTTACTGTATATTAGAAGAGAACTAATAGGTTCATATAAATATTTTATCCAAACTATTCCTCAAGCATTAGAATTTAATTTCATATTTCTCAAATAATTTTAACCCAATCTAGACCTTAACAGCAGCATAGGCACCCAAAGAAAAGCATTTCACGAATGAAACATCAAATTATGATTATCGGTAAATTTAATTTGTATAATTGTTCTTTATTGTGAAACTAATTTTGAAGGACTTGACAGTGACTATGCTAAATGCTAAAATGTCCCATAGAATTCAAAGAAATTCATATAACTACATTTTAAATCATATAACTACATTTTAAATTATATGTTGAACAACAAAATGAAAATCTTATTAGTTTTTTAGTTTTAAGTTTGCGATATGTAATATTCATTTTAATTTTACTATAATAGAAGTATACACTCAAAATTTGCTATGTACATAACTGTATTACTGTAAGCATAAATACTAAGTGAAATAAAAGATGCTAATTCATAAATACATAAAAATTTTTAAGGGAACAAAAATATTAATTTGATCAAAGTGATAATGTGGGGTAAGAAGGAACAGCTTTATCAACATTATCTAAAATGCTTTGGACTACAGAATAAAAAATTATTGGGATACAATAAATTCATAAAATTATAAAAATTAGAATTTTAAAATATAACTCAGGTGAAAAAAGACTCAATCAACAAATTCCAGCAAGCTACAGTTAATGGTATAGTTATTAGTTTAAAAAGTTTTTTTAAAGAAAGATAAAGGAACTTGTGCTGTATCTACCTGACTGTAAACCATATAGAAATGCTCCTTGACTATAGAACATACACTACAAACTTAAAAAGAAAAATATCTAACTGGCTTCAAATTTTTTAGATGGATTCATATCTGATAAATTCAAAATTATCATACTAATCGTTAATGATGATGTTCATGGTGATGATGATGGAACTAGGAGGCCTTGGCATATGAATTTAAACTTTTTCACATTCAGTTTTTTGTTGGGATTGTGACAAGAAAAAAAGTATACTAAATCCTATAAACTCTTTTCAGTTAGAAAACTTGGGACCTCTGAATGTCAAATGCAAAGGAAAGAAAGTGTGATTCTTTCCTAGATTTAAAATTAAAACACTTGTTTAATAAAATCAAATGCTTCTTGTAGTTACAAAATAGAGAATAATACATATAGGATAACAAAAAAGAGGTAATATTTCCTCCTTAAAGTTCCTTGGGTATGTGAAACCACACACTGTGAAGATAGCTTGCAATTTTATTCTTCTTGTAAAATTTCTTAATAATTTGAGAAAAATTGAAAAACGAAGTAGAAGACACAGAAATCTCAATAGTTGAATGAGAAATCTCAAAAAGGAAAACAAGACTGTAAAACTGACTGACTTTACGGATTGTATTTAGCAATACACTGTACATAAAATTAAGTTTATCCTAGCAATTTTGAAAGTGCTGCATCATTTATATTTCTTATCAGGATATGCAAAATTTAAGAGAAACACATTCCTAAAATGTCTTTGGAAAATAAAACAGCACTTTGATAGCAATGTCTAAGAGTGTAGGAACGTGTGCCTTCTCCACTGTGTCTATGGCACCAAGCAGATCCTGATATGCAGTAGGCAGTAAATGAAAATGACCTAAATTTCCAAGGAGCAAAACTTTGAGAATTCCTCTGCTGTTGTAAAAGAAACTCCAGAAAAGAAAATATAATTAACAGCATACTTATTTTTTCATTTTAAAGAATGGTAAAGTCAATAGATAAATCAGATGGAAACCAATAGTGTTTAAAAGGAGACTTTTCTTTACCAGTAGTTTTCAGATCAACCAGAATTCCTGACATCAAAACCTAAGATATTTTTTACAAATGGAGATATTTTAAATTTAGAATATACATACATACAAAACCGCAAACAGGAAGTAATATTTAAAAATGCTTGAACTATGTTAACAGCTGATTGTGAGGCCCAGGGAAAAAAAGGAAGAATCCATCTATAATTCAGATGCTTTAGATTATAAAGCATCATTAAACCCAAACGAAAAAAGAGCAACCAAAGATCATTCAAAAAAATTTTTTTTATCTTAAGCTCTAAGAAACCACTTGAAAGTACTCAAAATCTCCAGTTTTTTGAGACAGGGTCTCACTAAATTGCCTAGTCTGGCCTCAAACTTGTGATTCTCCTTGCCTCAGCCTTCTGAGTCACTGGGATTACAGGTATGTGCCATTGTGCTCAGCTCATGAATCATTTGAATCATTTAAATATAGTGATGATTATATGAACAAGTTAAAAAGGGGGCACAGATGACCACTGAGGTGTTTATTGTGTATTCTCTAACCTAAAAGGTACACATTAAACTCTTCCATTTTGCTGCAAGAGGAATTCTAATCTTTATCATATATTTTTTAGTTATGAGTACCTATTTCTACACTCAGTCAACAGGAAGTCCCTTTGGTCTCCATCACTTCTCTTACCCTCTCCTAACAGATATCTTTGCCCACTTCTATGGCTAGACCCAGTGCTCATGGTAGCTATGAAGAAGCCTAAGAGAGTAAAACTTAATTTCAGAGGACTTAAATGGAATCCAAACCATCTGGCATTTATGACTCATTTCTCAATTAATCCTAACCTAACACTATTTAAAGGACTAAACCCAGAACTTTTCTTATTTCAGCTCAGACCTACTGTATTATCATATTTGGACTAAATCCCTAGCTCAGTTAGAGACCTCCATTGGCCCTGTGAAAGGGGCATTTACCTCTATCTCCCACAATCCCAAAAGAATAAGTAAGAAATTTCAGAAGCATACCATACTCTTATATGAATTTAATTTGTACTCAGGAAAATTTAACTAGAAGAATTTTTATGAGGAGGTAATTTAAAAATAAATGTTAACATTAGAGTTTATGTGGCTCTTAAGGTCATTATAAAAGCAGAGGATGGAGTGCTACCAGATTCTAATAAAGCTCTACCATAGAACAGCTTCTATTAGCAGATTTTTACTTCTGTGAAAATGAAGTCTATTCCCCAAATTATGAAAATATAATTTGCATAATTTAATACAATATGTCTCTGAACTTAAGGGATTATTTAAATTATAATGAATATTATGGTACAATTAAAAATTAAACCCAAGTATGTGAATGGATGCACATCCTTTCAATGATATGCTACCATTTTCTTTTTACTATTTATTTAATTTATTTTTTTGTGGTACAGGGAATTGAACCTAGTGGCACTACACCATTGAGCTACATGTCCAGTTCTTTTTATTTTTTTTTTATTTGGGTATCCCATTAATTTGCCCAGGCTGGCCTCAAACTTGTGATCCTCCTGCCTCTGCTTCCCAAGTAGCTGGTATTTCAGGTGTGCACCACTATACCCAGTTTATTGTTTCCTAATTTTAAAAACCAAAAGGTATTTAAGTAGTTTCTTAAATGTTTCCTAATATCCATTCAGACTGTGCCAAAACTGAGACAAAGACCTATTTTTAACTGAGTTCATTTCTTTGACAGAATATCTAGTTTTCCTTTTCTTACAGTGAGGGTTACATACAGTACTAAAATAAAGATGACTTTTAATTTCTAAAAGCCATTCTTTGAGGTCAATAGATGAATGTATATCTTTTTAAGGTTAACATGATATTTATCTTGGATAAATGTATGCAAATTTCTGTTAGAGCTGAATAAATGAAACTACTCATTTAGGAGCTTAATGAGTTACAAAGATAAATTTATCTCTAATAAATAGATTTTTATTTTAAATAATATTTTATGACTACTTAATTTTTATCCCTACTCAAATGATGTCAATATCTTATTCAGATATGCACCTACTCCACAAAATATTTTCTTCTTTTTTAAACATAGTAGACTTTATTTTTAAGAAAATAATAGAAAGCAAAGGGAAAAGAGAAGACTTCCCCCAGAGTGGGAGGGGGGGACAGAGCCCAACTATTTTCTTCTAGTAACAGAAATATTTTATGCTAATATTCTGTCTATTATGAGGGGTTAGCTCCCAATTTGTAAACTAACAAAACACAATACCATCATGTTCTGAACTGTTGAGTTTTATGAAGAAGTATCTATATTTGATTAGTGTTTTAATAATACTCGTGCAGAAAATTGTTTCTTTGGGCTTCCCTAATTTTTAATAAAAATTTAAAGATTAACATTCTAAATATGTAAATATTTTAAGGAATTATAAGGATAGCAAATCATTAAATGCACTTTGATACTATTAAAAGTAGGTAATTTATTATGATGCTTTTCTTCTATTACAATAACTTTTTAAATTTATAAACAGAAAGTTCATAATATTCCTTACTGGTATACAAGATAGCAGTCCCCATCGTCTCTACAACAACATTATTTCAAGTTGAAGGACATGTTTGGGACTGAAATTTACCCTTACAGAATGCTTAAGCAAAAACAATTTCTACCAGTTTTGAGAAAGATCACACAACAATTCTGCATCTGTGACTGTCTCCCTGCTGTCCCAGGAACTGCAGGCTGTAATCTCTTGACAGATAAAAGGCTGATAAGGAAACCCCACAATTGTTGTTGCTTACTAGATGTGCCCTCCCCAAATCAATGATCTACTACTTCTGCGTTGTTTAAAAATTTTTCTTTTATAAATAGGAACTCCTTTTCACAAGGAAAAACAGACATGATATAGTAGGGCTATGACCTTCTTCATAACAGGGATACCTTAAAAAACTAGGAGGATGAGCAGGAAGGAAAATTCTATTGTTCTGATTATGATGATGCCTACCAACAGTCACTTTTATAACATTCAAGACTTCCTTCTGACTTGAATTCAAGAATGAAAAGATGAGTTCCATTAGTAAATTCAGTTGCCTCTGAAGAAGAAACATTTTAAGGGCAGGAAAAGTTTCCCACTGCCTCCAGAAATATAGTCAATAACTAGAAGAAATAAGTAAGATAGAATAATTTCTAAAAAGTTAGTTGGCCTAAATTCTAAATCCACTTAGAATAATATTCCTATTTTGGGCAAAAACTGGAGTAATAATTTCGTGCATATTGAATCTTCCACTGAGAGAGCCACTTACCTGTGTGAGGTCAGGAATGTCACCTTTATCAATACCAACTTGCTGTGGATTAAAAAATAAAAAAATTACTTAGTGGGATTTCTACAATTAACTTTTTTTTTTAATATTTAATGAAAGATTACCCCCACAGAATTTGTTAAAAACACGGCTCGATCTTGGTGTAAAAGAATTCAAGAATTCATATATATGAATGAATTGGCCAATTGCCCTTTCCTGTATTTCTCACTTTAAATATATGTTTTTATTTAGTTTTCCACTCAATAGAACAATGATTTTTATTAATATAGTTAGGCATAACAAAACTTTATAATTTTACTAGAATCCAAAAACAAGCGAAAATTGATTGAAGCATAAAATTTAAAGGTATCCCCCATGGTCAAGAGCAGCTAAAAATCTAAGAAACTGATCAGAATAAATTTTAATTATGCTCAATAAGTTTTCTAGAACTGAATGTTTATTTAGTTTTAATAACTTGTTCAGGATGCAGTTTCTACCTTCTCTTACAGTCAGAATATTTATGAGAAATAAATATATACATTTATTTTGCCATTCTTAGACAAATAATAGCATATTACATACACTGAACTTATATTTTCATGCAATAATATATCTTTTTTTTAAAGAGAGAAGGGGAGTGAGAGAGAGAGAGAGAGAGAGAGAGAGAGAGAAAGAGAGACAGAGAAAATTTTTATTGAGTTTTTCACATGGCTTTTGTTGCTCTGACACTTAGTTGTGTACATGGGTGCTAGGGTTTGAACCCGTGTACTTGCGTATGCCGGGCAAGCACGGTAACCACCGAGCCTCTGCTCCAGCCCCTCAATAATATATCTTAGAGATATATCCACATTAAAGCACAGAATGTCCTCAGTTTTTAGAAAGCTGTGTAGAACTTCCCTGTCTTGTGATTTATATAATGAGTCATTTAGTTACAGACATTAGAGTTCCTTCCAGTCCTTTGACACTGCAAGCAATGCTGCACACACCATTTTGTATCTGTAGGGAATAATTTCAGAAGTGAAAGTACAGGGGAAAACGTGCAAATTGGTAACTGGACAGCATGGGAGTAAGTGGGAGAAAGGAAGCAAATATGGGAAAATATTCATACAACTGAATTAATGAAGGGAGTACATGTGTTTGTTAAATTCTATTAGTTCTGTATATTTGAAAATTATCAATTCTTTTGTAGGTTTCGAAATAAAAAGTTGAGGAAAACATCAGTTTTTATTTTATGACTTTACATAGATAATGAAATTGATGTTTGAGGAAACAAAGTAGGTTAAATCAAGGTCTCCTTGAGAAATGAAGTACTTTGATTATGCTGATAGAAATGTAGAAGCAGATGAATGAAGTAAAAGCATCAGGCTCTTAAATAGGCAATACAGCAAAAAAGATTAAAATAGCCATTTATATAGCTGGGTGGTGCAGCACATGCTATAATCCCAGCTACTCTGGAGGCTGAAGCATGAGGATCACAAGTTTGAGGCCAGATTGGGCAACTCAGGCCCTAAAAATAAAATTAAAAGGACTTGACGACGAAGTTCACTGGTAGAATGCTCCTGGGATCATTCCCAATACTGCAACAGACAAAGAAAGTCCCTACACCATTTGTATGTCAACTACCTTCTTTCCTTTGCAACAGTTAGGTTTCTCACCTGGGAACTATTGGCATTTTGGCAAGATAATTCTGTGTTGGAGGCTGTCCTGTGTATCATGAGATTGTTAGCAATATCCCTGGCTTCTATCCTCTGGATGCCAATGGCCACCGCCTTAGGGGTGACTACTAAAAATGTCTCCAGATGTTGTCCCCTGAAGAGGAGAGGGGAGCAAAACCAGTCACTGTTGACACCAGTGGTGGGTGTTGAATACTAGCCCTCACTACTCTGGCTTTAGAGAAGCCACTAATGCCTCCCTCATCTCATTTACAGTATTATAAATTATGTCAATGATAAACTAAAGTAACTTCACTCCATTTGTTCCCATACTTTAACACCTCTTTAGATAGTAAATTTTAAAATATTAATATGAATGATGGAGGCATTTTAAAATGAACATATTATGAACATTTAATACTGGAATCACTTTGGGAAAAGGTGATGTGTCTCCATTAAATGGATAATTCTGTTAAAAGATACAATGTAGGAATCCTTTATCAAGGATTTTTTTTTTTATTTTGACTGCCCTGAACTTTGGAATCACAATGTGATAGGAGGACTGAGGTGAGGTATAGGATAGAAATTCCATTACCTTATCTGCAAACATTTGGGGAGATAAAATTCCTATGAGTCAGATGTTTACCTTGGAATAGCAAACTAAGAATAACTTGGTTCTATAAAAGGGAAGAGGGCTTAGCAGAAATGCCTAATACATGTAAAACAACCATTTTCCAAAGTTTTAGTTGTCTGACTTAGAATTCAGTATAAGAATCTGAGACATTATAAGTTTTCTCTACTTCAAGCAACTCCTCTGGGAAATTTGAATATTTCCATGGAAATTGTTCAACTATTCTAGATGATGGATAACTTATTTTAAATATTTTCAAATAGCCAGTGTGTGCATTATTTTATTTTTTGGTGCTCAGAATCGAACCCAGGATCTTGCACATGCTAGGCAAGCACTCTACCATTGAGCTACACCTTCAGCCTCAGTTACAGTTTTTCAGCGATATTCTGAAAGTCTTCTATGGCCTATTCAGGCAAAAAGTACTAACTACAAGATAGGTATGAAGAATGCGCCCATGCATACATATGTACCATATGAGTACTGATTGGTAGAGACAAAAGATTTGTACATTTGTTTTAAAAAATCTGTACTAACCGATCATAATCAAACCATTCAAAATTGCCTTTAAATAATATGTGTTCAAATTATGAGTAATTCAACTGAAATATGAAAGAAAATGCAAATGGCTTGTGTTATGCATTCATGGTCCAGATATTTATTCTATTAAAATAATATTATAAATTAGTATCCATTCTTTAAAAACATATTACTTATAATGTTTAAATAAAAATACATTATTTATTATTCAGTTATTTAAAGACAGAATCTTAAAATGACATCTGATTTTTGTACATCTCTTTAATGGCCTAAGTTTAGCTTGTGCTAACATGAGGTATCAACAGATATATAAAATCAAATTTTATAGGTAAAAAAGGGAGTGGATGAATAGCTAAGCCCTTTTCTCATGGAGATCTTGAGCCCAGCCTTTCTGCTGATTAGAGAAGTATATTCCCCAGACTGTCACATGTCTGGCTCCTTACTCATACCCACAAACAAATGGGAAGACTGGGGAACGTGTACTCCAGGATTTGGTGAAATAATGAAATAATCTTCTGCTCTGAGTGCTTGGGCATAATTCTACCAGATTACACTGATAGGTATGCTTAAGCCAGGGGGAAAATCACACCAACTACAGACAATAAAACCTAGGCATTAGGAAAAGTAAAACTTTTAAGCAGTCCTATCCTTCCTTAAAGACATAATAAACCCAAGAGGAAATGTACAAATAACTTAAATAAGCTCATAGCTATCTTTTGCTTCCCATATTATATTGAGAACAGATTTTGATTCTGATTGCGTATTAGAGAGGTTGAAGGTCAAGAATCAGAATTTTGTGAACGTATTTTGGTCTCATTCAAATGTGACAATTACTACTACTGTAAATAAAGGAGACTTGAAAGATAATGCATGCCTTACAGTAGTTCTGAAATTGTGTGTATGAAATGTACGTCCTTATGCTACATTCTCAGTGACAAACAGCACAGGATGACACTGACGCCCTGCAACCTATGGTGTGGCATGCTTTGCTTCTGACCTCAGATCCACTCTCACACTGCACTGTAGTCTCTTGTTAGTTGTTGTGAGATAACAACCCACTGATTAGCCTTCCAGAAAACTACAATAACATAAAAATTTCCAAAATCAGTATTGAAAATTCAGCAACTGGATATTATAAGAGAAAATACCAACTTATAGATAGCCAATTATACAGTTATTAGGATTAGGCATAAGGAAATATCCTTAAGAAATAATTTGTAATAATTTATAAACTTTATAAAATGAATTATACTTTATTTTTTCACTATGTTTCAATCACTGACAATGTAAAGAAAGTCAGAATTTATGATTTACACATTAAGATCAATGGATAGGGGCTGGAACGGTGGTTTGGTGGTTACGGTGCTTGCCCAGCATGCACAAGTACACAGGTTCAAACCCCGGCACCCACGTACGTACACAGGTGTCAGAGCAACGAAAGCTGTGTGAAAAACTCAATAAAAAAAAAAATTTTTTTTTAAAAGAACAATGGATAGACTTTTCTTTCTTGCTTCTTTCTTTCTTTCTTTCTTTCTCTTTTTTTGTTTTTGTTTTTGGTACCATGGATTGAACCCAAGGGCACTTAACCATTGAGCCACATCTCAGACCTTTTTATTTTATATTCTTTTTTTAAAATTTTTTTATTTTATTTTTGAGCAACCTTACAAGCTTTTAACAAAATAATATAAAATGTGTATATATTCTGGATATTGCATTTATCCCCAGGAGTGCCCCCGGACAGGGTCTCTCTCTACTATGTAAGGCCTTGCTAAGTTCCTGAGGCTGTTTTTGAACCTGCGATCCTCCTGCCTCAGCCACCCATACAGCTGGGATTACAGGCGTGCACCACTGCACTGGCTTGGATAGACTTTTCTGAAGCTAAATAGAGGGTTCAATAATGAGGAATAAAAAATAGCCACTAGGCAGGATAGAGCAATAGACCATTCTGCAAAGCACAATAATCTTATTAGCCTAGAAACTCTGACTGCAGAATCATCATCTAATTAGGAGGTAGTGCAGGGTACAGATCTGAGTGATAGTTGGGAGAGCTGACTTCTAAAATCACTTTAACCCAATAATACATTGTGACTCTGTGGCAGGTATCTTGCCAAATTATGCAATCTGCTGTATAGACACATGAGCTAGTAGTTTTAAAATTATTTTTCCCCAAAAAGATTAAATCACTTACCTCTGCAACCTTGAGAAACTCAGATACCCGTGTCATTCTAGTTAGAAATCGTTTGTAAATTTCTAGAGCATCTTTACATTGTCCTTTCTTCATTTCAAAAAACTTCTCTATAAGAGATAAAGTAATACACAATTTGAAAGAAGTATTCTATTTTATTCTAATCCTATGTTAGGATTACTGCTTAAAGCTTAATGTTTGAATCAAATCACTTGGCACTAAAACCTATAATTATTAAGGCCTCTCAACAAAGGGGACCTGAGTAGTTTAGGAAAGGCATTGTGATCTAAGATAGTCATTTATCTCATATGCAACAATTTAAAAAATAAAAAAAAGTAGAAGAATACATGAACTGCCAAAAGGTTCAATTCGTGATTTATATATCCCAGTATTCAGTCTTGGAAAATTGCAAATTCTTCCTGATAACAGCCTCAAAATTTAGGACTGCATTCTACAGCATCCTTATTTTTTCTAGTTCATTATAAACCAATAATTTATACATTATAAGCCAAAAATCTGTAAATCTTCCAGAATTAATTCTTTAAATTTTATATAGTCTTTATAAATTGATAGTTGCTTTTATTGATCATAAATTCTTTCAAATATTATAATGAATATTTTGGTTATAAAATACAGCCGTTTTAGGGCTGAAGTGGTAACTCAGCAGTTACGGCGCTTGTCTGGCATGTGCAAGGACACAGGTTTGAACCCCAGTACCAATACACAACAAAGTGTTGGAGCAACAAAAGCCACATGAAAAACTAAATAAAATTAATTCTCTCTCTCTCTCTCACTGTCCCTCTTTCTCTTTAAAAAACAACAACAACAGTTTTTTTACCTTTTTATTGATTCTTTTTAGTTATATAAAACATTAGGATACATTTTGACATAATCACAAAAGCATGGAATATAATTTGCTCTAATTCAGACTCCAGAACTTCCCCCTTCTTTTCCAACCCTCGATCCCCTCCCCTGTACTCTACTCATCTTTTCTGCAATTTATTTATAGTTTTTTTAAGTAGTGTCTTTTGTATATACTTGATGTTGGGATTCACTGTGCTATATTCATGTGTGTACATAACAAAGTTCAGTCAGATTCACTCCACTGTTCTTCCCCTTTCCCACACCTTTGTCCCTTTTTCCTCCCTCTCAATCCCCTTTGTTTACTCTGCTGATCTTTCCAAAAGAGAGTTTTGACTTTTTTTTTTTTAAGAAAGAGAGGGAAAGAAAAAAATTTAATTTTTTATTTTTCATCTGGTTTTTCCTCCACTTCGTTGTGTATGTGACGCGGGGGATTGAACCCAGGTCCTTGTGCATGCCAGACAAGTGCGCTACCACTGAGCCACCTCTCCAGCCCAAAATAGAGGAGTTTTATGAAAAATATTTGGTTCACCAAACCCTTTATGACATTTTAGCCTGTAATGCTATTCTCTTTCTCAACCTCTAGCTTTACAGACTGTAAAGAATTACTTCACTGTTCTCTTTGCACTCCCAAGACTAGTATTCACAATCATTAAGGTAGCATAGCTCTGTTATAACTGCAGTATGAGAGTGTGTTTTTCTCATATATTCTTTCAGGAAAACCAGTACTGTATTCACTCAGTCAATGATGATTGATATTGTAGATGGCAGCACAGTAGAGCAATGGATTATAACTGATAGTCCAGTATCTTTTTTTTATAAGTTTGTTATTTTATATTTGCAAATGGTTAAACATATGCTACTTTTATATTCTCTCATACTTGAGAGTTCTATATGTTATTCAGTATGTAATTTTACTACCTCAAAAGTATTTTTAATTTTCTCAAGAAAAGTTTAATGATATATAATTATGTAAAGAACTAATTATCCAGGACAGCTACTCATTACCTTCTGTTGACAGTCTTCAGGTAATCTTACTTTTAACACGGACCTCCCTTGTAGAGTATTTAAGGGAAGCCAAAAGATCAAGAAAACAAACACACACTGTTTTCTACTTGATAAAAATTGAGAGAGAAGCCTTGGCTTGCTATGTGAATATACATTTGTTCTTGATTGTTTGAGAATGTTTCCCCCTTAATTATTAGTCCATATTTAACTAATAAAAATAGCCAAATCAGAGGATACTTTCTTTATCTGTTCTATCCTGTTTCTAACTCTATCAATAGAATCATGATGCTATTAGGAAACAAACCTTTTCTCATCTACAAATATGAAACAAGGACTTATTATGGAAAAATATACTTTTCTCTTTCTTTGTGAACAATCTTCACATAAATCATTTCAAATATCTAAATTACTTGTATTTACTATAATCTAAATTTATTTCTTTGTACTAATATTCAGCAATGACACAAACTGAATGATCTTGATTTTCCCTTCAGAACTAATACATCGAGGGCTAGGGATGTAGCTCAGTGCCTAGGATGTGTGAAGCCCTGTGTTTCATCCCTAATGTAGTAAAAAACAAAAACAAAACAAAACAAACAGCAATAACAAAAACAAACAGAACAAATACATTAAAATTAAAACTTTTTCTCTGGATGCCTGTATTTTTCATGGTTGTTAGGATTTAGCCAAAAAAAAAAAAAAAGACATTCAATTATGGCTTTAGGTTATAATCTCACAGCTGTTTCTATAATAGTGGTAATGACACAGAAAGGCAATGTACTACTTATGGATATATGCAAAGCTAAGACATTCCCTTGTTCTGAGAGACCAGATCAAGGTCTAGAGAAAATACTACTTTTATAGAAGGGACAGGTCATCCCCAAATAAGCCTCTTTTCAGTATTTGAAATGATCAAATGTTACATTTGTAACATGAATATTTGTAAAGTTATAACAAATTCTCCTTTGCTTGTTAGTATTAATTTTTGAAGGGTAACCTAGCAAAGGAAATGAAAAAAGATCTCATCCTTGAAAGATAAGCTGAGGTTTTCCATATGGATGATTACTAATGACCATGAGTCAATAAGGGGAACATTTTACTTGGAAGTCAGAGTTTCATTAAGGTGATAAAATATTTGTGAAGATTTGTAGCACCAAATTTGATTCCAACATTACATGTAAAGTATTAGTCAGGAAGATTTGATTAAAACTAACCCAAAAAGTATAGCTTCTTGAACTATCTGGTAAACAAAAAGTACACTAACAATCAGGATACTCTCTTGCATATCTGTGCTCTAGATTAACTTCAACAGGAGCAGTTTGACAATGCTGAATGAAGGCAGTACCACAATAGAATGTTGTAAGGCAAGAACACTCACTTCCATCATTTTTGAAAAGTCTTTAGTAAAGAAGACTCAACTGTCCTCTCTTTCTGATACTAATCTAGCCAGTAGACTATCATTTGCAAATTAAATTTAACGAAATGTCTTGAATGGTGAGATATGACGGTACATGTCTATAATTCCAGTGCCTTGGGAGGCTGAGGCAGGAGGATCGCAAGTTCAAAGCCAGCCTCAGCAAATTAGTGAAACCATAAGAAACTTAGGGAGACCCTGTCTCAAAATAAAATATAAAAATGTCTGGTGATATGGCTCAGTAAGTGACCCTGGGCTCAATCTTTGGTACAAAAAACAAAAAAAGTCTTGAGTGGTTAGTACTATTTTCCTTTTTATGGGGGTGGGGGTGGGAGAGGTTTCTGGAGACTAAACCCAAGGCCTTACACATGCTAGGCAAATGCTCTACACCACTAAGTCATGCCACCAGCACTTGAATGGTTATTATTTTAATGCAAAGAGAAACTAGCTGCATTCTTAATACCATCTCTCTGAAGTCTATGCAAAGAGAACGTAGAGTAGAACATCACTATGTAATTATTCAGGACAATAGAGAAGAGTCACATGGCTGAACATATTTAACTCCAAAGATGCTAAATCCATGCTCCTGAAGCAGAAGTGGGAATAAAAGAAGAGGAGAGAGTATGAGACTGAACCAACAGACTTCATTTCTGACTAGCTATGGATTTCAGGAAGATGAGTAACTCAAACATAACTGATGTTTCAGGTTTAGAAGACTAATTATATACAAACAGAAATAAGGAGATTAGAAAGGGTAAGATTAAAAGTTCAGTTTTAGAGGTAAAGAGTTTTAGGTAAGAACACAACATCTAAATTTAAGTGTGTACAAATACTAAGACATGCAAAACTGAAGTTAAGAACTGAAATAATAGATTTATGATTCTTCAAAATGGAGATGATAGTTTTTTTCAATGAAAAAATATACGGAAAAAGCAGAAAAGTAAATGGTTACATGTGAACTTTATCAAAAGCATACATTTATGAGCAGTAAGGAAGGATAAGTTTAGCCAGCAAAATATAACAGGAAAGTCTACCCTATCTGATTTACTGTTAAAAATCTAAACTTATATAAAGATATATTTGATTTTAAGCTTTTCATGTACAGCAAGAATCATTCTCCACTAAAGGCAAACCCTCCAAGAGCACTTTGATGCTGATGATTGAAGCACCTGACCTTCATTCTGGACTCATGTGAACCAGGGTTCTGGGTACAAATTCAGCAGTAAAAAATTAAATAGACCTGTGGGAGATTGGGAAGCTAAAACTGAGGAGAGCACCCTCCTCTTACACCTTTTCAGCTATTGCTTGTGACAGGCAAGATCATCAACCTGTGAATTATCTTCCAGCAGTGTTCTACTTTCCACCCCAGCTTCCTGGACTTTGAGGAGTAATGATTCAAGCCACAGCCACTTGACACGACCCCTCAATCCCTGGATATACCTTCAGGTATCTGTTGTCCAGCTTCCCAGTGTTGCAAAGCAGCTGTGGTGGCAGTGGCAGCTTCTTTTAGCATTCCTTAAACAGTGGCCTCAGAGGTGGTAGATCCTTTACAATGTGACTATTTAATTCTTGGAGTCATTTCAGGAGACTGATCCTAGCACCAGTTCTCACAGGTTTCCACTAATTATATAAGCACCTAACACCCTATATTAAATTCCTTTTTATTCAGACTATGTAGAGCAGTTTCTGTTTCTTGTATAGTCGCAGTATTTGCTACCTGAACTGGATGCAGAAAAAAAGACTTTCAAATTATCAAATATAGAAATCTGGGATTACATATGTAACCCGATTAGATATGAAAGTGATGACCACCTACCTCTACTGGAAAATAGAGGGTACTCAAAGTTCATGCTATATACAGGAGCAAGACAATTACTTAAATTATCATTTAAGTTTTTCTGAAATGAGCACTTGAAATGAAGCTTATTATACTATGGGATAGGCCACCACAACGGGAATAAGGCAAACAGAATCATGGAGAAGACAGTTGCTCCTGACTCCACTGGAGAGCTTAAAAAAGAAAATGAAAACACAGGATTTTAAATTATTGGCTTAAGGCAAGTTCAGGCAAAGGCACTCCTGCCCTAAAATACTCTCATCTCTTGCAGCAACAGCGTTGTCATAGTTGAAAGTCAGACGGGAGTCTAATCTTGCGAGTGGCTGAATTATTGCATAGGTGAGAATGTTGCACTGACAGCCTTACTATGGTCTTTCTCTGCAGTAATAAAACCAAAAGGGAAGTACTTGTCTGAATCTAACCACCTCAATGAACAAAAATCTGGAGATTTTGAATGGATTCTAAAGCTGCTAGGCAGGAAAGATTATTATACAAAATGTGTAATGTAATCAATAATTGTTGAGTTTGGGGGAACATGCCAAAACACGCGGATTCCAACCAGAACACCTGGTAGTAGCTCTGATACAATGTTTCCCAAGCTGAAAGTCATCAAGCCAACAGGAACAGCAGCATTTGGGACCTCATTAGGGATGCAAATTCTCAGGTCCCACTTCAGACCTAACTAGATTAGAAATTCTGGATTGGGTCCAGATATCTGAGTTTAATTGAAGCCCATATATTCTTGATGAAAGTTCTTGAATACTGCTGAATACTTTTTTCAGGTCTTCTGCACAGGGATTTTTATCAGAGTGTGCATGCGACAAAGGGACATACCCAGACTTTTTAAAAAAATTAAATGGAAAGGGACAGAGAGTTCCCCCAAACACAGCCTCTCCCATTATGAACTTCTCGTACTCTACAATCTTCTGGAGCAGACTGTCGAAAATTGGTATAATTTTTTCACTTAAATGTTTGGTAGAATTTACCAGTGAATCCATCTGGGGCCTGGTGCTATCTGTTTTAGATGATTAGTAATTATTGATTCAATTTCCTTTGTAATTCAGGTCTATTTAGATTACTATTGTAAATTCTGGCACATTGTCTTTTGAGGAATTGTTCATGCATGTTATAAAATTTGTGGACATAGATTTGCTCATTGTATTCTTTTATTATCCTGTTGAGGTACATGGGATTTATAGGGAAGTCACCTCTTTTATTTCTGACATTAGTAATGTGTCTTCTATTTTCTCTTTTAGTTAGTTTGGCAGGAGACTTGATATTTTATTAATCTTTTCAAGGAACCAATTTCTGGTTTTATTAATTTTCTCTGCTGATTTCCTGTTTTCTATTTTATTGATTTGTGCTCTAATTATTACTATTTCATTAGAAGCTTAGGTGATTATTTTTAGACTTTTAGTATATGCATTCAATGCTATAAATTTTTCTCCTGCTTTTACTGAACCCCACAAATTAGGATAAACTGTGTTCTAATTTTCATTTAGTTCAAAATATATTTGAATTTCTTTTGAGATTTCTTCTTTGACCTATGTGTTATTTAGAAGTATGATGCTCAATCTTTACCCATTTTTGGATTTTCCAGGTGATTATTGATTTCTATATTAATTCTACTTGTGACCTAAAACAAAATTATTTCTATTCTTTCAAATGTGTTAAGATGTGTTTTATGGTCGCAATTGTGATTTGTCTTGAAGAACATTCCATGCAAGCTTGAGAAGAATGTGTAGTCTACTATCATTAGATGAAATAATCTTTACATATTCATAATATTCAGTTGATTGATATTGTTGAGTTGAAATCTGTCCTTACTGATTTTCTTCCTGGTGGGTCTGTTCATTTCTTTCTTTCTTTTTTTAGTAATAGATGAACAGAATATCTTTATTTTATTTATGTATTTATTTGAAGTGCTAAGGATCAAACCCAGCGCCTCACATATGCTAGGCAAGTGTTCTGCCACTGAGCTACAACACAAGCCTGGCTCTGTTTATTTCAGATAGAGTAGTAAGTTCTCCAATTATAACAGCAGATTCATCTTTCTCACCTTGCAGATCTGTCAGCTTTGCCTCTTGTAGTTTAACGCTTTGTTGTTAGATACATACACACTGAGGACTAGTGTGTCTTCCTGGAGAACTGACCCCGTTGTCGTTGTGAAATGTCCTTCTTTATCCCTGATAATTTTCCTTGCTTTGATGACTACCTTGTCTGAAATTAATATATCTGCTTCTGCTTTCTTTTGATGAATGTTAGCACAGTATATTCTTCTCCATCCATTTACTTTTAATCTGTGTCTTCATATTTAAAATGGATTTCTTACAGATACTACACAACTGAACTTTGTTTTTTTAATCCATTCTGACAATCACTGCCTTTTAATTGATCCATTTAGACCACTGAGGTTTTGAGTGTCAGTACAGTTGGATTAGTATCATATACCATATTTGTGACCCTTTTCTATTTTCTGCTCTTGTTCTTTGTTCCTAATTTTGTCTTCCATTCTCTTTCTCATCCCCCACCACCATGCGTGTGTGTGTGTGCGTGCGTGTGTGTGTGTGTGAGAGAGAGAGTGTGTAAAAGATGGGGTTTTGCTGTGTCTCCCAGGCTGGCCTTCAGCTCCTAGCCTCAAGGGATCCTCCTGCCTCAGAGCTCCCAAGCACCTGAGACTATAGGCATACACCACAGTACCAAGGCCTTTTGTGGTTTTAATTGTACATTTTATATAATTCCATTTTCCCTTCCTTATTAGCATTAGTTAAGCTTCTTATTTTACATTTTTTTAGTAATTGCCCTAGAATTTGCAAGGTACATATCCAAGTCCATTTTCAAACAATACTATACTACTTCACAATACATAATATATTATAATAATAAAACAATTCTTATTCATCTCTACCATTCCTTTTCATCACTGCTGACATTCATTTCACCTACCTATAAACATACATAAGCATATATGTGTATGCATATACATAAAAACATAAAAATGTACTGTTGTAATTATTATTTGAACAAACTGTTATCTGTTAGATCAATTAAGAATAAGGAAAATAAAGCTGGGGGTGTAGCCCAGTGGTAGAGCACTTGCCTAGCTTGTGCAAGGACTTGGGTCAAATCCCTGGTTCTGGGGGGAAAAAAAGGATACGGAAAATGAAACTTTTTCACCTTTACTCATTCTTACTTTGACGACTTGTCCTTTGTTTGTGTAGGTCTGAGTTTCTTACCTACATAATTTTCTTTCTCTCTAAAGAAATTTAATATTTATTTATTTTTGCAATGAAGTTTATTGGCAACAAATTCCTTCAATTTTTGTTTGACTGAGAAAGCATTTACTTCTCCTCTATTCTTTTTTTTTTTCTTTTGGTACTAGGGATTTAACCCAGAGGTGCTTAACTACTACTATTGAGCCACATTTCCAGCCCTTTTTATTTTTTATTTTGAGACAGGGTCTCACTAAATTGCCTTGCCAAGTTGCTGAGACTGGTCTTAAACTTGCAATCCCCCTGTCTCAGGCTCCTGAGTCACTGGGATTACAGGAGTATACTACCACACCTGCCACTTCTCCTGCACTCTTGAAGGATTATTGCACAGGGTATAGAATTTTAGGCTGATGGATGTTTTGCTCCTAATATTTTTTAATATTTCATTCCACTCTCTTGTTTTCATGATGTCTAAGGAGAACTTGGATATGATTCTTATTTCTGCTCCACTTGTAAGGTGTTTATACCCCACTGGATTCTTTCACAATTCTTTCTTTATATTTGATTTTCTGTAGTTTGGAAAAATGATATGCCTTTCAGTATTTGGGGCATCCTACTTGGTGTTCTCTGAGCTTCCTGAGTCTGTAATTGGTGTTAGACATTTAGCATACTTAAATACATTTTCAACTTATGGTGGGTTTATCAGGCTAGAACCCCACTATAAGTTGAAAAGCATCTGTATGTCAAAGTGGTTCTTTCCCCCTCCTCCTACAGGAAGAATGGGGGCCTTTTCCCTCCATATTTACTATAGGAACCTGGTTGAGATCCTGGAGGAAAAATCAAAGTGTAGGCACCCCCCATGATTGGATCCTTCTGGAGACCTTAGCTCTCAGACTTATTCATTGTACATCTCCATCAGTTTGTCAACTATAGTCAGGATTCCCACCTCAGCCCTATCTCCTGCTGCAGTCTCCACTTGTGTCTCTGCTCTGGTAAGCTAAAACTCATTGTATTCACCTGTTGGTCTCTCCAGTAGTAGGAGATACAAGAAGAATTGCTTCTTTTTTAGTTTGTTCAGCTTTTTACTTGTTATTAGGACTGAGTGGTGACTTCCCAGCCCCTTAAATGTGGAAGCTGGCTTAACCCACACAGACTTTTCAAGAACGCAGACTCTAAGATTCTGTGGCTTCCCTAGGACTCAGAATGTCACTACATGTTCTGCCAAGTGGGCACTTTATGATAAGAAAATGAGATCCAGTGGGTACACAAAACTGAGTATTTCACTAGTTTCCTATACATAGACATTTTGAACTAGCAGAATTCCCACACTGGCTTCCTAACCCTTGCAAAGATACACAGGTAGAAATTCCATCATATTACCAGTTAAGTTGCATACTTGATTTATATAAAAATGAATGAATTTTAAAGATTTGCAGTAGGTTTTTGTAAACTTTATCAGGTGATGACTCCTATGAGTCAGGCATATCTTCTTTTCTAGAGGAAAGTAAACACAGTTGAAAGGCATCCATGCAACTAGAAACTACTTTTGTCTCTACCTAATAAGCAGAGACCATCAGAAGTAGTCTGCTGTCACCTGGTTGGGATGCCAGTGCACCCTGTCTTATTTTAAGGACATAAACCTCTCTATCATAATCCCATAGGATATCACTTTGATAACATCTGGCTGATTGTACCTATTAGGTGAGAACTTCACGTATGCTAGGTATCTTGATAAGCCACATGCATATCAAAGGGTGAAACAGACAATCCATGAACATTTATGGTACCTGACACCTCAATGAAGTTTCTGAGGATCTAAAAGTCTGGACTATTTAGAGAAATCTTCTCCATGTGAAAGATAAATTTTTTTACCTTACATTCCTGTAACTAAAATGGATTAAAAGATTTGCTGAGGGGTGGAGAGGTGACTCAATGGTAAAGCACTTGCCTGGCATGTGCAAGGACCTGGGTTCAAACTCCAGCCCCATATATACAGTTAGATGGAGGAAAATCAAAACCAGATGAAAAAATAAAAATTGACTCTTTCTTTCTCTCTTTAAAAAAAGTTTGCTGAGATATTTTGGTTTTGCAGGCAACACATAGAAAATGTGTATGTGCTGCTGTAAGTAGAATATGTATATAGTGTCAGATATGGGTGGTGCCCTGATCAAGGGAAGGCTTTGCATTTGTTCCAACCTGAAGCTAAATGGGCCTTAATTCTAGCAGAGCTAAAGGTACTCAAAGTGTTTGCAGCAGATTTAAATATTACAGAATGCCTCTGACACGCTCCAGTACAGGCTTCCAGTGCTTTAGAACAGAGCCACATCTTTAGATAGCAAATAATTCCCTTTAGAAAAATTGTTGTTGGTTTACTTCTAGAGACTGAAATTCTGACCACAGAACTTCAAGTGATCCTCAGACCTAAAGTGGGTACTATCTAATGTACCAAACCATTACAAGGACACTCCATTATCAAACAGAAGTGATAGTAAGAGATCAGTTTTAAGCAGGTCCTGAGTTAGCAGGTAGGTTGTATGAAAAGAAGGTTCATATTCCCAGTGCATCTACTCTGTCTTCTATACAGCTCTTTTGTCCATTTCTTCCTCAAATCATACCTATGACCTCTGGGGAGAAAATGACAGAATATGAGGAAGAAAAAAAAATCAAGTTTGGTTTAGAAATGGTTCCTCATGCAGGAAGTAGCTGGAAGTGAGCTGATGAATCATATTTCCTCAAAGAGATGACCTTGACAGTAGAAAGAAATCTTCACAGTAAGTAAAACTTTCAACAGCATATCCCTCTCATTATCTACTCTATGCCAAAGGAAAACTGGCAAGACATATGGACTGCACCAAATCACAGGTAGCAACTACTGATCAGGTCGACAAGGGACTTGGAAAAATTAAATTGAAGGTTGGTGACAAGGAGGGCTGGGGAAATGGTAGTGGATGGGCCTTTCAGAACGTATAAATAGCACGAGATTACTTTCATCCCACGTGAATGCAAAATGAACATATTCTTGATAACCAGGGAGATAAGAGAACACCATAGGAAGTGGCCATGATACCAGAAATGGGGGTTGTGGAACAGTGCAGGCTTCCCATGCCCAGGGTTGATAGTATCTACCATTATCACTGAGTCTACCATCAGACAACAGAGATCAATGCTGAGCTTCCATCATAGCACCATAGTCCAAAAAGATAGCCACCTACCAAAGAACACTTGATAACCCATCCCTTTCAATTGGGAGGATAGCAGCAGGCTGTCTACATTGCAACCCACTGCTATCTTAGACATGGATTTTCTTCTCTGTCCATGTTGCCTGCCAGCACCACCATCTGTGGACACATTCAGTACCATGGACTCCTTCACAGCATTACCCTTGCCAAGGTCTCACTTTATAGCATAAGAAGTGAGACAACAAACTCATCCCATAGAATCTGTCAGTCTTACCATGTATCCCATTGTCCCAACATGTTTCTGTAGTTCCACCTACCGAGTAAGTTAATAACTCCATCATTGTAGCAAGCAAAAAGTTTGATAAGATCTTTGAAAAGAAGCATAAATGCAGCATTTATGACACCATTTGTTAGTTCATTTGGATGCACCTGGAAACAGATGAAAATTTAATGTCAGCTGCATGTCAAGTCAAAATCGCATTAAAGAGTTTCAATTACTAAGAAATTCACTTATATTCTACAGATGTTGGGTAAATTTTAGTTATGCTAACCATAACAAAAAATGGATTGAATGTTTAACTTACTTTAAGTTAATGAAACCAGGCCTATCCGTTAAAAGATATATACACATTCCTTTAACCAATGATGCACAGATCAAAGCCAGCTTTTGAAAATCTGGTTTTGTTACTTTTACAAAGTTATATTACATTTCTTCCATTTCGTCTATCCAAAGGTCTCCGTGACGGTTAAGAGCTCAAGCTCCAGGAGCCTGCAGTGATCTTGGTGAGGAAGATTAACAGGGGGAATAGCTTAGCCAGATACCGTTAAATCATTGAGACTTGGCGCCATGCATCTCTCCACTAAATACGCCATTACCAACACCGAAGAATATTTTCTTTCCACTCCTCAGTCTTTGTTCACAAATCCTCAGACTTTGTTCCCATTACTCCCCTCCACCGCCTCTCTTTATGACTTTCTCCTTTAAGGCAGAACTCTTACAAATGGCAGACAGCCAAGGAAAATGAATGGATGGAAAGGAAAAAAAAAAAAAAACCTAAGAGTAGCAATTCCATAGATAAGTAGTAAAGTCCTTACTGTAAAATCTGTCAAAAGATAACAAAATGGTTTTCTGCTTTTACTGAAATTTCACAGCACTTAGGTGTTATGACAGGGCTCAATTATAGACTAAACCACATAATCTTAACAGAGACTTTAAGCTACTAATATTTGAGGAAAGCCTTTGTTTTAGGCAACTACCAAAATACAGAAAAGCTGATGATGTAAGGATTTTTCCTACATGTGACAAAGTGTTTTATTTTCATGAGTCAGGTTTTTAAACACTTTTTATTTTGAGGCAATTATAAATTTGCAAGCATTTGTAAGAAGTAATACAGGAAGATCTCATGTCCCAGTTTCTCCCAAAGGAAATATCTTAAACTACAGTCAATGATATCACAACCAGGATATCAAGAGTGAAACGATCAACCGATTTTATTCCCATTTATGGGTTAACATATACCCATTAGTGAGTGTGTGTGTCTTTATTTCTGTACTACATTATCACATGGGTGGGTTATTGTAGCAGCCACCACAGCCAAATAGACAAATCCAAGAGACAAATTCTCTGATATTTCCAGGAAGAACTAAAGTTATCTATGATAAAACAAAAATAATTCTCTTTGGTGCATAGTTTCATTTAAGCTGTCCCCATAAAATGGTTTCTAACAGCAGAACAAGTTATCAAGTTATTTAGTTGCCTGCAGGTGCGTCTTGTAGATACTTCATCCTGTCAAGCACAATAGGAGGCCACCATCCTGCTCAGAACAGAAGGTTCGAGGAATGCAGCACTCATATTTTTCCATGACTTAAATGAACACCTGGCAAGCTGCTTGCAAAATCTGGGGAACCAAAATCCTCTCTATTGAGCTTAGCAGTCTGATCTAAGTATTTAGCAAATTCATTTAAATGAAGAAAAAAATCTGAAGCTGCTTCCTGAGGAAATCTCTGGATTTGCCTATGGCCCACCTTAAAAGGAAAGATAATACTGATTATGTAAGGAACATTTTCTGATGAGATACATACATCAAATTCAAGCAGTGCATCAATCTGTCCCTGCAGTATTGGCATACTCTTTAGAAGCTTCTCAGGAGCCATTGTCCTCATTACACCATCAGCTCTACAATAATTTTTAAAAAGAAAAGGATAAAACTTCCTTGTATACAGGAAATCCAAGATCACACACATGCACTGTTCTAAGCTGTGTCCCTTCCCCATGTCCTTGCTCATCTCGTGGGGTCATTGTGAGGCATTACGGGCTTGTGGCTATTTCCCATTTCTATACTACTTCCTCTTGTGCAGTCTCAATTCTCAACCACAGTGAAGATACTTTCTTTCTATCTGCGCTGCTTTCAGGAAGAAAATAAAGAAAATGTGATACAGTCTGGATAAAAGAGGTGAGTTTAATTTTGAATGGGTTTTTAAAAATCTGTAATAGTAGTAAAAAAATTAAGTTCTCTAAAAAGCCTGTTTTGTTTTGTTTTGTTTATTCATTTTTTTAAAAGAAGAGACAACATGTCTTGGAAGTCTATGAAACCTGTAGGCCTGGGAGCATGGGTTTATGCTACCAACCTTCCAGTGGAATAAACCTGCATGTTGGCATGCACATTTTACTCAAATGGAGATGAGAGTACAGCAGCAGAGTAGCAGACTGGAGTTTGGTGCTAAAGGGGACATCAGAAAGGAAGTGTGTTCTGTACCTATATCTACAATCCTCTTAAGGAGCCCCTGAATTCAGTAATGGTCAGTGTGGCAGTATTGCAACTTCAGAGTCTCCCATCCCCATGGTGGGGAAAGCACCTCAGTGGGTCCTTAAGGGCCCATACAGGGGTGCAGTATCTTCTAAGAAGACCTTATACATATTACAAAGAAGCCACCATGAAGTGAGAATAACAGGAATGGTGGCAGGACACATAAGAAGCCAGAGGAAAGTACATATTAGAATAATCTTTAATGAATAGGGGATAAGGGGGGTAATAATTTTGTAAAGTATTTACCCAGAAGAAACTGACATATTTTGGACAGGTAAGTCTGTCTTTTTCACCATGATAATGGAAAAGTAGTTCAAAGTTAAGTTTAGATCAACTATGGCTAAGATAAAGATATATGCTGTCACGTGGATTCTTGAAACTTATATGACCCTTGCCATTATTTCAAGTCAGAAACACGTAAAACATGTTATTACAAGATTCAAACATCTCTTTTGAGGTAAATAAATGGTAATTATGGATTAAAATTCAAGTATTTCAATGAGGTTTTCTAATCAATAAGTAGTATTAATAATTAGTTTGATTATGGAATGTGTTTCCTAAGACACTATTACCTCTTTAAAACAAATTCCACCACACACACATTTTCGTTTTCAACTCAAAACACACTGAAATAGCTATTGTCATCTATAGCCACTATATTTTTGAATAAAGCTTGTTAATTCTCTCCTTCTTAAATTATTTCAAGGTACTTAGGTGTATATGAACTTTAATTTTAATTTTAGCAAATAAAATGTTAGACTCTGAGCAGCTAATCAGATTTTCTTTGCATGAAATACAAATAAAGTAATGCATATTGCAACCTCCTGGCTAACTTCTGTAACATTTATTGATTTTTCGGGTGACTGTAAGCTAGGCCTTCATGATCAAAATTAGTAGGCATAAAAGCTAGGTTAAAATAAATCAAGTATGCCTCAAGGACTTATTCTGCTCCAATAAACATGAGAAAGAAAAAAAATCATACCCTTTCTTCACTCTGGCAAAATCAAATGCCATCTGTCTGTAAGAGAAAGCCTTTTCATTCAAATATCTACTATAGCGCCTTATGAAGGTGGACATATCATAGCCTGGGGAAGAGGGGAAAAGAAATAAAATTAATTAATAAAATACTTTCAATTATGCTTTGTGCAGTACTAAGATTTTTTTTAACTCCCCAAATAAATACATTTCTAGGATGAGGTCAATAAGTGTATCAGCAGTCCTCACTTAAAATCCTACTTCCAGTCAAAAATAGTTTTGGAGTGTGGCATTCCACGACTATTTGGTTTGGTTATTCTATCATTCTTGTACACAATGTCTCTTCTGATTTCTCCTTGCATGTTTGTTCACTGTTTCAAATAACACTATAGGTAGCCTCCTGGTATGGGTCCACCTGCTTGATGTGCTCACCTTACACAGCCAGTAAATCCGGTGAATAAACAAATGATTGCAGTTCAAACCCTATTAATCCACAAAGAAAATTTCTTTAAGATTGGAATAATTTTTAAAAAATTTAGATGGTATCTTGCATTTCACTGTCTCCTGTACCTTTATGAACAACTGGTGGGTCTAGAATATTCACTTTTAATATTTAAAGTGAACATAGAAAATGACAAATAGTAAAATTAATATGTTGAGTTATCTACATTAAATAGTTTCCTTTTATAGTTACTTTTATATTTTTTCTTTAATGGAACTATCATTTGCGATGATTTTGGATTAATAACCTCCCATTAAACTTAAAGCATTAGCAAAAGATTATTTAAATATTCTCACCATGGGATCCACTTTTGTCCAAAAAATTGCTGAGATTGAATAGTGTATTTCTAGAGGCCAAATACTGAATAAATCTCTGAAATACAAAAATTAGAATTAAACATCCATATCCTAAAATCATACCTTTAAATAATTTCTGGCTAAAGGGAATTCAAATTTTTTTAAAAAAATTTTATTGGTTCAGCATTGTCTTACATAATGAAGGGATTTGTTGGTTCACATTCATACATGTGTATGTTTTGACATAGTTGCTTAAACCTGATCTTTACACAGTATCTGCCCCTCTTCCCCCAATACCCAATCTCATGACTCCTCTATAGTTCCCCAAAGTTACAGATATAAATGACCATACACATGTAATTTAAACCTTGAAATTACTAGATTTATATGCCTGTCTTGGTGCATTTGGGGTTCTCATGGGAATCAACTGTACTCTACAGTATTGAACAACCCCTTTTTTCTCCCTCTCCTCCCTCCCTTTCTCTTCCCTCGCCCCCTCATAACTATAGCCCCCATAGCTTATGTATTAATTCAGATTTGTAGGCTATAATTCTAGCTTCCAATGGGAATTTTTTATAATTTTTCATTGTGATCTTTTATTAATTATAAAGCTTCATATTCTTCTGATGTTTTCTAGGGAGGAAAAGCTTTGACTAATATTCACTAAATTAAACTACATGATCTTTCATTTCTGGATATAACAGGAAAACTGAAAATTTAATAGGATTCAGTAGGTATTCCATACAAAAGGAATAATTTTAATTTTATCAATATTTTCCAAAATTAAATACTTTATGGAAGCCATTTTCACTCAAAGGCATGAAAGAACATTGTCTATGGGTAAAATTGCTCCTCTATCCTAACAACAGCTTTACTCACTAAAAGGCTTATATGGTATTTATGTTTAGGCATAAGAAATGCTTAATTCTTCTGTACCTATCAGACAAGGTCTAACTGAAAATTAATTTTAATAAAATAACTAAATAAAAGACTGAAATTATACTCCAGATGATTCTGAACCATAGATTTCTTCTCCAAATTAAAAAAAAAATTCAAAGAGCCTTACCCCTTTAACACAACCACATTCTTCTATAAATGCCTTCCTCCTGTAACCGCCCTCCCAGAAAAAGAAATTAAGTTTACACAGCTTACCTCATTTCCATGCACCATGAGATGATGTGTGGTCACTAAAGCTTTAAACACAACCACCCAGCTGCTATTTGTTGCCCGCTCGAAGAGTGTGTCGGCCATCTGAGGGATATTAACATTCGTCTCATTTGTAGCCTGGATCAAATCTACCCAAACAGAAGACATGGATCAATGGCGTTAACCGTTAAATATATGAATTCACCTTAGACTTTTCACTAAAAGGATATTTAATCCTTTTCACTAAACCATGAGGTCAAAATAACTGACAAGAGTCAGTTTTAAAAAAGTAAACTCTAATAGTCGTATACATGCACACATTAAATGCATTATTTACCCAATGTATTTATTTATTCCTGAGCTTATTTTTTTCAGTTGGATTATTTTCTGATATTTATCTGTTTTTCTTGGACTGATACCATTTTTAATTTACAAATCTCAGGAGAGCAAAGCCTCATGTTAATTTTGATATTGCTCTAAGAACAGTGTCTCAAACATGCAGATACTTATCCTAAACACCATTTGAAGGCAAAAACTTCAGTGTGTTTTTTGAAGCATGATAGCTAAAAGTGTACTTCACTGGGAATAATTTTTAAGAGTGCTAATTAATACACTTATCATGTGAGTGGTAGAATAAAAGCAAATAGTAAAAGAAAGGAATTCCACTATGTTCATCTACTAAGCTCTGTAGACTACTGTGCATGCATTAAATTACCATGATTTGACCTGAGCTCATAAGAGAACAAACCTTTAAAATATATTCATTGTTCACATCTACATGTCCATACAATTCCAGGTATGTGGGAGATTATAATAGTGGTAAACAGGGGATGTTCAGTGTTCAGAAAAAGTGATGTGTCAAGAAGTCAGCTGAGCAACCAAAGATCATGTTCTAAAGAACAGAATCTAAGCCACACTGGGGTAGTGCAGTCTCAGAGTGCTTCCAACAGCACACAGGCTGTCCTCTTTGGGACAACAGATACCGCACGACTTCTATTTCAAGCCATATCCACCCTGCAGAGAACCATGTGATACCCCAATTCCTAGGACATCCTATGCAAAAAATGCAGAAACAAATACACTCTTTTCCTTACTCTAAATCCACACTCAGTAATCATTAAGCTATACATTTATTTTATGCATGTCTCGATTCCACAATAAACAAGGTTTTTAAAAACTTGACATTCCATCACTGAAATGGTTCTTATTGCCTAAACTTAAGGATGTCAATAATTGTTTTGAATTATAAATGGACTAAACTAGGCTTATTTCTTATTTACATTTATTTCAACTTCAGTTATCATTCATTTCTCTCCTGTTAACATAATATTTTCACAATATTTGCCTTTATTGCAATTCTACTCATCCTTCAGGAAAGCTTTGCTGGTACTTTTTATTTTATTTTATTTTTTTTACAGAGAGAATTAATTTTTATTGAGTTTTGCATATACTTTCATTGCTCCAACACTTAGTTGTGTACGTGGGTGCTGGGGTTTGAACCCGCGTACTTGTGCATGCCGGCCAAGTGCCATAACCGCCAAGCCACTGCTCCAGCCCCGCAATCTAAGCCTTCTATAGGATATTTTTAAAAAATTTTTAAATTTTTGAACAACCATACAAGTTTTTAACAAAATAATATAAAATGTGTATATATTCTGGATATTGCAATTACCCCCAGGAGTGCCCCCCCCAATTACCCTCCCTTATCCCTCCCTTCCCCTTCCCACAATATCTCTAAAAAAAGTATTAGGTTGTAAAACATTACATCTTATCTGGATTTAACACATGCTAATAGACCAACTTTCTCACTGTCCAGGTTCTAGTCCCCACCTCCACAGATGAGTGGAGACAATCAACCCTTAGATCTCTGGGTTAAGCTGATTTTACTCATCATGATCTCTTCCATAGCCATCCATTTACCTTCAAAGGCTGCAATATCATTGTTTCTTGCTGTGTAAAATTCCATGGTATAAATGTACCACAGTTTTTGGATCCATTCTTCCAGTGAGGGACATCGGGGTTGTTTCCATAGCCTAGCAATAGTAAATTGTGCTGCTATGAACACACTTTTTAAATGCAGTCCCACGTGTGAACTCCCTCTAATTTAAAACTAGAATCACTCTGTTTCTGCTGTTTTGACATTTTAAATGCAAAACACCAAACTCCTTGAAGATGGGACTGTCAAGCTGATGTCTATTTCCTGTACAGTGCTTCAGAGAACTCTGTACAATAAATGACTTTTGAGCAAAATGTACAAGATACCATACTTCCCTAAAACACAAACACCTCTTTGAAGAAGAAAAATCACTATGCTATATCATAGGCCTACTTTATCTTTGAGATTCTATGCCAGTCACAAATTCTTCTGTTCATTTTATTTATTGGAGTAGGCTCTGTAAACACAGAGGAGACATATGCATGTCCATATAAGAGCTAAATCCCTACAAGAGATGTATAAACAAGGGCAACCTGAAAGAGCAGAAAGCCCGGTCCAGAACCTAGCTCAACCCCAGCTAAATGTGAAATTCTGGGCAAACTATTTAATCTCTAACTCAAGCCCTTGTCTTTAAAATGTGGGTAATAATTACAACCATTCAGAACATTATAAATGCTATAGATAGTCTGAACAGAGTAGGTGCTCAAAATAATATGTTTTTGGTGAGTACTGTTCTGTACATCATGCATTTTGAGAATATAGTGGGGTATTAGGGGAGAATCTACGGGGAAGGAAAGCTGAGTGGGTCCCTGAAGTAATCCATGAGATGGGAGAAATAGAAAAGGTTAAATTTTTTAAAAAATTTTTTAGAGAGAAGGACACAGAGAGAGAGAGAGAGAGAGAGAGAGAGAATCAATTTTTAATGAGTTTTTCACATGGCTTTCATTGCTCTGACACTTAGTTGTGTACATGGGTTGCTGGGGTTTGAACCCATGTACTCGCGCATGCCAGGCAAGTGCGGCAACCATGGAGCCACCACTCCAGTCCCAAAAAAGGTTAAATTTTTAACAAACATGTAAAGTATGGGTCCCTAAAAGATGTGTGGAGTGTGTCCTTGGAAAACAACAGTGATCTGTGGGTTAGGTATGTGTGGATACATGGGGAGGAGAGCACTTAAACTGAGGAGTTAGGGATTGGCCATTAAAAAGCCTCATATGTCACAGTAGGGAGTTTGAAACTTCAACCTATGGACAAAGCAGAACCCCTTTTAGTCTTTCAGCAGGAAAATACCAATAAAATGTGGCTTTTACAATCAATCATTTTATTCAGTGACTACTAAATACTACCTGTCAGGTATAACAGAAGCACAGGACAAGGAATTTCCTTGCATGGTAAGATGTACTAGAGGATAGGAAAGCAGTGAATTGGGAAGCCCAGTTGAGAGTTAGGGATGAAACCTAACTAATAGGTTAAACCAAACTAATAAAAAGGCAGCAGAGACTGAAGGAGATAATGAAGGGAGCAGAAAGATATGTAGGAGGTACACCTGACTGGATGTGCAGGAGGACAAGTGGACATTAGAAGTGAAGAGAAAAAGAATCTGGGACAATTCCAGATTTCTTGTCTGCTGGTCTAGTACATGCTACTTACTGAATGTGGAGGAAAGTTGGTTTCAAGGAGATACAAACCATTTTAGAGATGATAAGCTTGAAAGAGCTGTTGGAGATCTAAGTTGAGATAAATGATGGGGGCCTGAACACATTCTAAAACTTAGGAGAAATATCTGACTTAGATACAAATTTGGGAGTCATCTGCAGTTAAATGGGAGCTGAAACTATGCACATAGATGAGACAACCCAAGATTATACAAATAAAAATGAAAATTATATGTATATATAAGAAGTAAAACCAAGAAATGCTATCATTTAAGATGGGAATGAAACTGCATAAAAGAACAAAGTAGTAAGAAGCAGCCCAAAAGCCAAACTGTAGAGCCAATTACAAAGAACTTAAAAATTTTCAAGAGATAACTAGGGGTCAGTAGGGTCCAATGCTACATAAAGTCCTGTTTGGCTAAACTGCAAGAACAGAATATACAAGTGGGAGACTGCTGCGGTGTGGCACTTAAGCCTGGGTCGCTGCATATGAGGAGAAAGCATCAAGGGAAAGGCTTCCTACCAATTAATAATGGAGCCATTTAAGCATGTTTGAGGCCAGGCAAAAAAAGCCAAAACGGGGTGAGGTTGCCAATAGAGTAGAGAAAACTTATGAGAAAATGTAGAGGCAGCTGAGCGTTAGAAACCAGGACGGTATTGAGGTAAACCTGGGAGGTCTGTCCCAAAGTGAAGAGAGGTGAGAATGGATGTGGAGAGGGAAGAATGATAACGGATGCACTTCTAGGAAAAATGTTGTAGATGAAGCAGTAAAAGTTATGAATTTCTTTAAAGTTTGAACCTAAACATTTTATGTATATAATATTTTTTTGAAATGGGGTCTCTGTTGCCCAGGCTGACCTTGAATTTCTGGGCTCAGGCAATCCTCCAGCCTCATTCTCAGAGTAGTAGGGACTACTGATGTGTGCCACAGTCCCTGGCTTATATTAATCTTTTTGATATTCTATATCAGGGGCTGGCAAACTAATTGCTTCCTGGGAAAATCTTGCTTGTTTCCTGTGTTCATAAAGTTTTATTGCAACACAGCCATGTTCATTTATTTACATATTGTCAGAGCCTGCTTTCTCACTGCAGTGACATATTTGAATAAGGAATTCAACTTAAACTCAACTCAGCGATCCACAAATCCTTAAATATCTGCTATTTGACCCTCTATAGGAAATGTTTCCTCTCCCTGCTCTATGTCACTAAATGGGAAGTATGCATAACATTTTTATGATGCATAACACAGATCAACAGCTGTCTCAAGGCAAAGCAACTACAAATTGAATTGTGAGGTGAACTAACCGTTGTTTCCTTGGATTGCTATTTTAACTTGAAAGAATGCTTGACGGACCTCAAACTATGGTGATTCAGACTTGGCATAGAGCAGTAGATATTTTCTCAAAGATAAAGGAAGTGAGCTTGTGACTTCAAAGGAAATGAATGACATTGTTGGCTACCAATGATAAAATTTTAGTTTTCAAATGAACATCAGAATTTTTAAAACCTCTGCCACAGTCAGCTTGACAGTTCTCTTCTTTTTAGAGAATCTTCTGTAATAATTGCTGACATTAATTGCATTTATTGTTAATTGTGTAAGGAAATGTGTCAATGTTTGAAAGCTGTGAGTAACTCAAGGAACTGATATTTTCCAAATGACTAGTGAATAATGTTACAAAATAATGCAATGGTAAAAGATCCATTCAAAGTAAGAGACAGACCAATAGACTTTAATGTGACAGAATACAAAATGTTCACTGATGTGGTTTTAGATTTAACAGTGCAACTTAAATTTAAGAAACTGTCTCTTGGACAGGTGTGTAGTACCAAAGAATATTCATAATTTTCTGAAAAGGCTATTAAAATAGTTCTCATAGGGGCTGGAGTGGTGGATCAGCGGTTACAATGCTTGCCTCACGTGCGTGAGAATGTAAGTTCAAACCCCAGCACCACGAACACGACAAAGTCTTGCAGCAAGGAAGGCCACATCAAAAAATAAATACAAAAAACTGATTCTCTCTTACTGTCCCCCTCTCTCTTTAAAAAAATAATTCTCATATTTCCAACTGAATATCTTTGTGAGGTCAGATTTTGTTCCTACATTTCAAATGAAATAATATATTCCAAAAGATTAAAGAAAGATACAAGTATTAGCCTTCTATTGGGCAAGACATTGAAGAGATTTATGAAAATACAAAAAATACCACCCTTCTCACTAATATTTTTCATTTGGAAAATAATTATTTCCCCTAAAAGTGTTATCTATGTTAACATATCAATAGGTTTATAATTGCCATTTAACAGTGAAAATTTTTTAAACTTTCCCAATTTTAGTTTCTAATACAGTAAATATCTGACAAACAAAAGCTGTCAATACATGAAAGTTCCTCAATAAATAGAGTAGAAAGGAGTCTTGAAATCAGTTTAGAGCTGCTCTTTTTCGTATATACCTAGAAAGAGAACTATTCAGTTGTAGGGCATGCACACGTTTTACTTTAAATTGCTTTTGCATAGTGATCATACTGGCTTGTAGTCTCTCTAGTAGACTACGTATGTTTCTACTGCTCTACTTTCTCACCAAATGGTTTCCATTTAAAGAATTTAAAAAAATAAACAAAAGCAAAATATAACTACAAGAGAGCAGAAAAAATATTCTTTTTTTTATTTATTATTATTTTTTGAACAACCTTACATGATTTTAACAAAGTAATATAAAATGTGTATAAAATGTGTAAATATTCTGGATATTGCAATTATCTCCAGGAGTGCCCCCCCCCAATTACCCTCCCTTATCCCTCCCTTCCCTTTCCCTTTATAATTCTAAAAAAAAGGTATTAGATTGTAAAGCATTACATCTTATCTGGATT